>SHCU01000051.1:290627-338838 GCA_004307685.1 Ceratina australensis | reverse complement strand
GAGATTCATATTCCTCTATTGTATATTCGTAAAAAAAGAGTTTAATCTGGTACTAACTTCCACTTAGTAAAAAAGAATATCGTAATTCGACCGTATCGAAAGAACGTAGCTACGTCAAATAGGATATTCTTCCGTTTATCAAATCACTTTGCATTGTTATTTAATTATGTGAACAACTAATGCGCAGAAATTTACAACATTCCTCAAAGTAAATACGTGCAAAACTTACATTCGTATCGTACGTTCTTTCAAATACAAACATTCGCTGCGAGCACATAATCCTTATTTTCGACTCTATTTGAATCTTTGAATAAATTGAAAGATTCTATCGATTAAAACTAATCTGTCATAATCGAGCGATAAATTGATTGACCCGTTTACCGTAGAAGTTGTCTAATAACGTAACTACTACTTACAATCCTGAAATAAATCTTTTTCATTTCCCTGTTTGAACATATTTCTTTATCGCATGTACATTTTTATACAATAATAATTAATTGTTTAGTTCTTACAGATCCATTGCGAATAGTCTCTCTAATTCTTCACGTGTCATTTAATGAAATATCATTTCAGTGCAGCCGAGGTACCAGGATTCAAACCGGCAGTCTTCACGCAGTTACAAGATATCTTCTATTATTGTAATAGCGGATTAAAATGGAATCAAGCAAAACTAATCTTTGTTTCCACAGGGATGTCTCATTATACGAGTGTTAATGATTTTTATTAGCTAAACGTGACGCAAGGAACTCTAATTTTCGATGACGCTCTTTGACATAATATCAATTAATAGCACTATACTGTAAGCATGCATGTGCTTTATAAATATTACGGGTATTATTAAATATTGCAAATGATAGTATTATACCTTTCTCCTGATTAACTGTTATGTCATTTATGAAATTTTGCGATGCATTGATCTGTTCATTTTTCGTAGTTATTTAATTAAATAATGGTATTCGTTTCTTGTAGCAATGGTTTTGCAAGAAAGCGATATGTTTATGGATGCTTTGACCGCGTCAACGAAAAGTAAAGAACCGAGAAAGAGGAAACGGAGAACGTCTATCACGAAGGATGGTCCCACGGAAGTTAAGAAACAAGAAACTGCCAGTAGCGATAATCGTGATGTCACGCCACCACCCACCTCACCAACAAGTGCCGATGAAAAATCACCTGTAGTTATCAAGCCTAACTTTAAGTTTTATCAAGATACGCTAGAAACAGAGGAAGATAAGGAACAGAAAGAGAGAGAAAATTCGGAGGATGATGCGAAGAAAGAGAAGGAGGATGCGGCGGATGACCAGAAAGAGAACAGGATATACAAAGCGGACATCGATGACGATACCGGAAGTAACAGTGAGTTACTTGACATTTTTTTTATCGATATGCCCATTAAATAATGTATTTACTTTACGGGAAAATATTCTATTTTAGCACCTACACCGGAAGAGGACGTGGACGAAAAGGCTTCAAATTCTCCGGAAGATACGTCCTCCGATTCGACGAAGAAGGATTCTGTCGGCTCTTACCCGGAAATACGATACGTCGATGGACTGAGGAGCGTTTTGTTACTGCAGAAGCGCAAAGGTCCGAAGAAAGTATTGAAATGGAAAACGGATCTGGAATCGGTGCGTTACTTCGAGCTGGACGAAACGGAAAGGGTGAACGTTACGAAAACGTTTACCGACATGAAGCAAATGGAGAAACAGAATGAGAGGGAAGCATTCCAAATGGCCAGAAAATTAAGTAAGTTCTTCCAAAAATGTTATTCGGATTCAAGTATAAGTAATTCAAATTCAATAAATAATTGCTTCTATTCTCGTAGGTAATGAGGATTTAATGGAAGAGAGGACGAGATGGAAACCCCTAATTCCGATCGATCTACCGCCGCCATTGGTAGAGCCTGGGAAAGACAGCAGAGAGAAAGATATTCAGTACGCTCGGGAAAAAGGAATTTTACAAGCATTATACTTCAACCGCAGCATGTACGTACATACTTTTTTTATTAATCGATAATTTATGTCGTGTGCCGTGCAACGCAAGAGTAATATAATAGTATAGTTATTTTAAAAAATCTCTTATTGCATATAAATTTGATTGGCAACGAAATATTTTATTTTACACAGGATACCAGACTCTGCGGCAGAACCAGACGACGAACGTCATCATGTATTTAGTGAACCTAAAATCATTCCCTTGGACGATCTCACTGGAAACAAGGAAAGCGAAAAAGACTTTACGTCCATGCCCTGGCCAGAACCGAAGCCACAGTTACAGCCCCAAACGCCGCCGGTCACGAACTTCCATTATCCGACGTTCAATCAGCAGCCGGTCATGGCGCCTATGGGACCTCAGACTTCGATGGGCCCGATGTCTCAAATGTCCCAGCAAATGATGGGACCCACTCATATGGGTCCTATGGCTACCGAGATTGGAGGTCCGATGGCTGCTACCGCGGGAGGTGGCTGGAGGACCGGGGACGGAAAAGTAGTCGTACCCGATGCGATGGGTATAAATCCGATGGGAAATATGCAGAACGCGTTCCCACCAGGAATGGAAGGTGGCCCGATGGTGCCACCCGGAATGATGGGACCGCCACCAATGTTCAATCAACAACAAGAAGGTTACGGTATGATGGGTCCCGACGACATGGGCTTCAATAACATGAATCCCAACAATTTCCAAGGACCGCCGGGTCCTATGTACGGCCCTGGCCCGAACTTCCAAGGACCCAGAGGCGGCGGTCCGATGCATGCCAGAGGCAGAGGCGTTCCCGGACCTGGTTGGTACAGAGGTGGTGGGGGACCACCCGGAAGAGGGGGCTGGAGGGGCGGCGGTGGTGGATGGAGAGGAAACGGAAAGCAGCCACCTGTATGCAGGCAGTTTTCGAAGAACGGTTACTGTCGAGTCGGCGATAAATGCCAATATCTACATCCCGGTGTGAACTGTCCACCGTTTTGAACGCAACTATGTACAGTGAATTTGTTCGGAACGTCCGCGGTCGCGTGACGTGAACATTAATTCTGCTCGATATGAATTAACGAAGGTCGAGCGAGACAGCCCCAAATGGTTGATCATGTCGATAGGAGCTCGCGTTAAAATCGATAGAAGCTCACGTTGGTATCGATAACGATGTGCAATTTTTTAATGATAATGAAATCAAAAAAAGATGGAGCACCTGATATTTTCAGAAAATTTAAATGATCCCCTTTTCTTTGCGTAGTTTGATTTTTTTTGTGAGATAATTTTCACAACGATTATCAATCAACATTTAACGTACTTCAAATCTGAAGGGACAATGCGAAGACAGATTTATACATCAGCTGCAGGACAGCATTATTAAATTTTAATATAATTTCAAGTAGATATTTTTACAATAATTTGAAGAACATCGGAAACGTTTTTATTCCTGTTGAAAATTTTGGACACGTCAATGAAATCTTGTTTAAGATGTCTTCCCGTTTAAGTTCGCGGTTTATAGGGATCAACCACTGCCGATGAAATATGGTTGATTGTACGTACATGAAGAAGTTAGGGTCATCGCGAGTTTTAATCTTATTGGCATGACGATTAACGATTTAAAAGTGTAATTTCACTGACGAGATAAGAAGCGAACAGAAAATCCATTTTAAAAAGCATTGCTTTTACACAGATCGTCAAATGGATATTAATCGCTTTTGTACTAATAAATTATGTAATATAGTTACTGTTAACATGAATCGAGCATATTACGACGGAACAGAACACCGTAACACCGAAAGTTCAAATAACAAGTCAAATAACTTTTTATTAAATTAAGATACGCTACATTTAGTCATCTATTGTAGATTGATTGTAAATATCATACATATAATACTTGTATCATTTTGTATAAAATCTCGCTAGCTCTAATAACAAGAGACTGTTTTAGGCTTAAATCGTACATAATAATATAAAACAAAAGCAACATTTTTTAGTAAACAGAAATGTGTATCCGTAATTGAAGTATATAGTTAAAGCGTACCGCGATCGAGTATTTGTAGAGCACATTCTTACCTTATAACTTCGAACGTGTGCTCGATAACATATATCTCTAACGTTATGCTATATTATTGTGTTAAATATTTTTTACGAATTAAGGGTAGCGATTACTTTTTTTTTGTATATGATTGATCGTTATGTTTGTATATAACATTGATTGTTGTATAAGAATTGCTTGAAGGAATACATAAAGTCATACCTATTTTCTAAAACACGCAGCATTATTAGATAAATTACGGAAAGATATCCTTTATGTCTTCGCCAATTTTGTTTCCTTAAAATATCTCGACAACGTCCACTCCTATATATTTCTGACCAATTANAATACATAAAGTCATACCTATTTTCTAAAACACGCAGCATTATTAGATAAATTACGGAAAGATATTGTTTCCTTATTATGTTTCCTTATTTTTTGTTTCCTTAAAATATCTCGACAACGTCCACTCCTATATATTTCTGACCAATTATCAATGATCCTGTGTATGTCCATTTAAAAAATAGTATATCACGCAATGTTCTATTAAAAGAGAGAATATATCAGTATTAAATATATATTTATTATTCATAATTTAAGTATACAATGTATACATTAGGTATATATTATATTTTAGTTTGTAGCAATTACAATTTCAATATCGATCATTCATTGCTAGGATGAGCAGTCACCAAGTACCCCGAGAGATTTAAATACTATATAACACGTCGTAAAACTTATAATTTTACATTGTTCTAAGTTTATTTAAATTGTTGCGGTGGGGGTCCAAAGATGCTTCCACTCTGTTTGCTCGCAGTTCTAGAAGGGGCAAATCCAAGCATCTTCTGAATGTTCTGCAACGATCAAAAGTTCTTGAACACGTGTAAAAAGAGTTTAAAAAATCATGGGAACGTATAAACATACTTGTCTGATGCTCATGGTGCATAATATGTACAAAAAGATGAACGAACACTCTGTATAATCGTCTCCAGGGAGATTCCTATGGGATAAGCCCTGTATCCAACTGATCGGTACGAAAGGTAGCCTCGCAACGACTCTACCATCGAAAATGCTATTGAACATACTTAAGAGAGCCGTAAATGCGAATCCAATAGCAAACATAGATTTCATTTTTACTAAAGATAAATCTCTATTGTTATTTTTCAGCCTTTCCTCTTCTCTCTCAATTTTCTTCTTCTGTTGCTTATCCAGTGAATCTCCATGTGCTTCTTTCCTTTTTTCCACTAAATTTTATTTAATCAAATTAAGAAAGCAGGTGAGAAATTAAGCCTTTTTACCAATATCTATAAACACTCACATTTTTTACTTTGCTTCTCTACCTCTGCTTTTAATTTTTGATATTTTTCTGTTCTATAAACCATTAGCCACGTTAAACCTACGAATGTTAGGAAAAATAATAATAAAAACGTAACCTTAAAGACGATAACAGTCGGAAGGAATCGCTTACCTTCTCCTAATAAAGCTGTACAAATACTAATAAATACGATCAAAATTGTGTCCGCCCACATGTTGACACAGAAAAATTTACGAAATATTATTTAACTATCAGCACATATGACTCGTCTGTTGAAAACACCAGTCTGTGCATGTCACGTACTATTTGGCATGAACTACTGTGAATGGGTACGAAATTAACGTTTAAACATAATTTTGAACAATAGTCCTATTCTTATAGTCGCGTCCACTTAAAATTTGCATGTAATGAGATGTTGTTCACAAAATTTATTGCTACATAAAATATTCGAATCGACCCAGTTTAAAAATCTTCGTTGCATAAATCTCTTGTAAAACTATAAAGCAATGAAGCTACGGTCAAAGACAACGATTTTCTTTATTCTCTTATTTACGTATACTTCTAGTTTGATAGAAGTTTAGTAGAATAAATATATGAATAAAACGTTGTCTCACAATTCAAATGACATCCGGGATGCTGTATCTATGATATGTATAGCAATAATGGCATTTGCGCACTTGAATTGTGGAAAAGTAAGATATATCTATATTATATGCTATACTTTTGAGATTGTTCGGTCAAGGTATGTAATGAGGGTGCCTAATTTGTCATAAAGACCTTCCATGATCCTTGTCAGAACGATCCATAAAATTAGACGGATGACTCTACCTGAAAGAGAAAGAGATTATGAATGATGATCTCTCATCTTATATGAAAGAATTTGGAATTACAGAAGTGAGGTATCGCTTCGTTACGAGCTCAGATTTCATGTGGTCAAGATAAACATTTCAAGATTGTTCACATTGGAATTGATTGGGAGAGATTCTTAAAGAGTTCGATAAGTCCTCGATACGCAACCGTTTCTCGACGCAAAAATATTTTCAAATGTTTCCTGCGCTGATACGCAATAAATAAATTTCGATCCATTTGCTACGTTCCTTTCCCGCTTGGATCGATCTTATCCTTTTTCGTATCTCATTCTCTCGCTGCCTATCGCCGTCCCTCTCGAGTCGTTTCACCGTCCTTTTCCATCAAAGATCTCCCGTCCCTATCCCATCCTTTACCCCTCTTTCTCCACCATCCCTTTCCCCGGCGCCCCCACCACCGTCGCCACCATCACCGTGATTCTTTCTCTTCTCTATGTGAAATTCTGTCTCCGTCTCCCGAGTTCGGCCTCTGTTCTCTCGCGGATGCTTCACGTGACCAGAACGGTCTATTGATTCTTGGAGGATCGTGCATGCGCCCTCGTCCTCGCGATATCTGCTGCCAAGGGGGTAAGTACGCGATACGCTGGAAACACTGCTCCGAGTTCCGTTCGCCAACGGCGGAGACGCAAACGGGGTGCTGTAATCGTGTATAGAGACGAAGGGGTGAAACGAGGAAGAGGATAGGAAAGGGGAGCTATACGCGCTCGCGACAAACGCAGTATCGGTTCGTGTGGTGCTTGTGAACGTTCACCGTTCATCGTTATGATTATCACAACTAACGCCAGGTATATCTATTTCCTTATTTTTTTTACGGAATATCGTAGTCGAACACCTGTCTTGTTTACGTGTTTAACGTTACCTATGTGACTCTCCAACGGGTCTGTTGTTACTATGTTCTTGAAAACCATCATGATGGAATGTAAAAAGTTAAGAAGCAGTCGGTGAATCGAAGGAAGGTGCAAGTTCGAAAGCGATCTTTTTTAAATAACCTCAAATCACATTTCAAGCTACGATGCTGCAATAAAAATAGAAACTTAATAAGCAGACAGGTCGAAGCTACTTTCTCGAGTATCCGAAAATCTATCTTTTTAGAGAATTTTTATATATTATATAAAGGCTCATCGATTGGAAAGATTTTTTGGGTACTCGTAATCAATTTATTTGTACGTATTCTACTTTTTATTATTTAAAGTTTATACGTGTGTTTCTCTATTTGAGTGATGATCAACATGCGAACGTTCTTGCGTGCGTTGCTAACGTTAGAATATCAAAGGTGGTGGTGTAGAGACAGTTTCCCGGTTTTCCAAATATATCCGTAATCCGAGTTTATATTCGAACAAGGTGCATCGCGTAGGCAGCCGAGGGCTTCTATTCCCGTTTCACCGTAGTTTCTACATCGAAAGTAAACAATGCTATAACGACGACGACGACGACGACGTGTCGCGTTACACGTTCCTCTGTTACAATGACTCGTGTCATTTTACCGTAGTTCTTGTGAACATCGGCATAACAGTACATCGTTTACGTTAACTGAAATATTACCTTATATCCCCCTCTTGTTCAGTTACTGCGTGGTGAAATGCTCGTTCCATTGCACCCGTTGTAAATTATCGATCGTTCACGCGATCAATGGAAGTTTATAAAAAGCAGTTTGATCACGACATCGCAATAGCCAGCAAATTTTCATCTTCCCGAGCCATTGTCCTTTCGTATTTTGCCAAAGAATTGATCTTTCGCGTTTTCTTCTACCTATACTCATTTCCCTCATTTTTTAATCGTGCAAATGTTAAACACGTTTTTCTTTTAAATGCGATGTTTAATACCGCGTAGACGAAATATATGCAGAACCAACGACGAATGAAGGATGTTCGTCTAGATATTCGCGTACATTCGACAGCAAAGAAAATTCTAGATTCCAGTACAAGAACCTATTTACCTCTGTGCTATTCGTTCGAAGACGACAAACGGGAATTTACGTTTCCAATATCAAATGAAATCCTTTGTAATTTCCACGCTACAGATTTGCATGAATTTTTAATTTAGGAACAATCGATACGCGTACACGTACTTATACTTTTCGTACACAAGTACATAGCTTATAATTTTATAATATTGTCCTATGTATCAGAAAAATATTGAACGTGTAAATCGAGATAAGAAAAAAGGTGGTTGCTACATACATGTGACTGAGTTTCCGAACGTTTCTCGCGTGTAAGAGAAAGATGAACCATAGCCTGATCGAAATGTTTGCTCGTCTTGGTTTCAGGAGGCTACAATAAAAGTTTAAAGGAGACACCACGTGGGCCATGCCAGGAGCGGAAGCAGAGTGGTGACCTAAAACTCATCCTCGGCACTGACCCTCGATGCTTACGCTACGGCTGGTGTCGACTCATTTCTTGAAGCAGCCATAGGCAGTGCCCTTCGCCTTAGAGAAAGGGCTCGATGCGATGTGCCGTGATAGGGACATGAACCCAAAACTAGTCGAATTAAACGATCTCTTTTTACTGTCGTATTGGTTGCTAACGTCGATTTAAGAAGTTGCTCGAAAGAGTACTGTGCGCGCGCGGTAAACACGACGAAGGACCTACATATATGCACTTCGCCCCCCCGGTCCCTTCTCTGCATCGAGGATTTCGCGTTTATTACACCCATCCCTCTGATTTTTGTCAATCGTTTAAGTATAGCCCACGCGTCGTTCTTTACCTTCCTTGTTTGTTCAGTGACTCGAGGAACCAAAGTGATCGTAGATTAATAACGTGATAACGAGCCCGACGAAATCGTTGCACCGTGCAAAGATTAACGCACGAGCGAGTGGCTTAACGAAACAAACACAGTGATATAAATGAAGAAAATCAATGTTCATGAAAGTTAGAATCGTTGGATAAGATACCCTAATCTACTTATCTCCGCGTGCTCGAGGAAGGCACGCGAGACCACCTTTTCATCTGATACACCCCTGGCAAATAGATTAGAAGGAAGAACAAACAAAAGCAAGAGGAGGTCACTTGAAGTAGCATTCAGGCTGAACACTATTTACTTAAACCTGTGGAAGGTTGCGAGGGAGTGCATTGTAAGTATCGTTTCTAATGAATGTTAGTAAAGATTCACGTCGAATTGATTGTTCACAGTATCGTCAACAAGAATGATACAAGCGAAAATCATTCGGATCGTATCTCAGATATCGAAGATAAATATATCTCGTTCTGCGAGTAGCATTCTTGTTCGCGAAAACTGATAATGTTAATATATGCACATTAGATTTATTTCAATATTTTTCATTTGCACATGAAGCTAAATAATGGCTCGTTCGATTATTTAGTTGAATAAAAAAAATAGAAAAATGGGGGTTTGTCAATTTGATCAGTGCGGCGGCGGTGGCACGCGGTGTAGACAAAGTGGGATGAGACGTCCTCAGCAAGAACACCATCACCATCTCCACAATAATCATCACGATCATTATCAACACAACCACTATCATCACCATCACCATCATGGATCCTCGACAAGTCCTACGCGTTGCCGACAAGGCCACGAGAAGGTAATTGCTTTCATCGATATACAAGCGATATATTAATAATATAATAATTAGCGAATAGATAGAATGATAAATGAAATTTGATCGTTTCGAAGGATGAGTCACGTTTAGCAAAAGTGAAACGCGTTCTGGCGGTATCGCTGCTGGGCCGTAACGCGGGATCATCGAGGGTTTTCGGCGCGCGATTGGATTCGATCGAGCCATATCTCGATACCGGTGTGCCCTTCGTGGTGCACCGATTATGCAGCTACATCGAGAACTATGGGTTTCAAAGCGCAGCCGTGTTTCGTCTATCCGGCGGAAGCCCGAGATTGGCGGAGAGATTGAGGGCTACCTTCGAGAGAAGAGGAGATGCCGATCTGGAAGGTGCTGCTTGCCCTCCGACCGCCGCGACGCTTCTCCGTCAATACCTGAAGGAACTGCCCCAACCCGTCGTACCATCGTCGCTTGTGGCTAGATTGTTAGCCGTTCATGCTCGTAAGTATCCAATCACGTGTTCCATATCCCAGATTTACTCCGCTTCTCCGTACGCGAGCACCTTCTACTTTTTGTTCGCAGAACATTACTCTAATGATCACGACCATTGGATCAATTTAACGAAAGAGCTTCTGTCGACCCTGCCAACTTCTCATTACCGTCTGCTCGGCTACTTGGTTCTCTACTTAAGCAAATATGAAGCTAAACACGGGCGTAGCGCCGGCGTTTGCGGTGTGTTTGCCCCCGTGATTCTACCTCATGTTCCACCTGCCACCACTCTTCTTCGCGACGTCTTGGCCGAGGCATCTGCACTCTTTCCGAATTGGTAAGTTGCATGGTTACACGTTTTCCTTTCTTCTAACGCGAAGCGTAGGAAAAGCCGTCTAAATCGATGTCGTAAATACGTAGTATGTAGTAACTGTTGATTGATGTACCATTTAGATCCAATTACTGGCCATAAGCTTGCGTACATGAAACCCTGTTACATAATTCAACGAAATAGATCGAGATTGATTAAACATGCATGTTCAAAATACGCACCTATAGATAACATTGATAAAATGATTATGAAACAATTATGAGATCAATCGTTTTCACACAGTCATCTCAGTAAATTAAATTGATCGGTCTGGCTTGAATTACGTATTAGCACGTGCTAAATGATCTAACTCTAGTTCGCTCGCGTGCTTTGTTCAATTTCCTGTCGCTCCACGTACGAATAGGTACGATCTTTCTAGCATATATATAAATACGGCTGTTATATTTTATATACGATCCTTTTAAATTACATATCGAAATTAATTTGAAACATTACTGAAATTTTTCATGCTCAAAATACCACATATTTAAACGGTAATAAAAAATATTTTGGTGCATTCAATATCGTTCACTTCTTTTGTAGCTGGTTATTTATAATTTAAGAGGATTATATCTTTCTAGCCCCATATATTCTCAGATATCAAGCTGCCGTTAATTCATATTAATGTATTCCACTTCCTATCGCGGTCATGAATCGGTCCTTGACCTCGTTGGAAATATTCAACATTGACGAATGTTCTTGAAAGCATAGTCAATGCTTCCTTTCGTTCCATACTTATTTTTCGATTAGCGTTCAAGGTGTATATACCATGTGTTCTTGCATAGCAATAAACACCATACCTACACAACAGGATTACCTATATACGTTTCGATCGATCTTGGCACTTCCAATTATTGTGACGACTCGAGAAAGAGGACCGCAATTAATTAATCTCTAATTCTTTTATTACCAGCCCTTGTGACAATGATTGAAGCCTTTTATTACTTACCCATGTATTAAAATATTACGAATGCTCGAGGTCTTATTAACGTTGTTATTGGAATAATTATCTAATACGTATGTAATAACATATAGACATTATGCCCGTGCATTGTCTTTGATTCACGATCGTTCGATCGCTGATATTATCGTCGGTATGCTATGTACGTGATAGAGAAAGGTTCTGTAAGTACGTCTGGTGTAGCATTCAATAGCTAGCAACGTGCCAGAGTACTTTTAGTTTTTGTGTAGGAAAAGAACCGAAATGTAGATTCTGTTTTTAAATGTTTTTAAATTCCTGACATGATTTATGATAAAAACAATGTTTATTTATGTCGTGTTGGCATACTGACAGGAAATATTCTTATCCGAATTTTGAAATGTTTCATACCCTGTGTGTTTACGCTTTCACAAGTACAAGGCACACAAATATCGTTCGTATTTCTCACTTCGTTTAACAAGATTGCTTGAATCCTGACTTCGTACAATCCATCGATTCTTTGTAGGAAGGTTTTAATACGTAGCATCGTGGCTTCAACAGCAAAGTAATTCTATCCAGATACGTTAGCCAAAATTATTTTAACTTCGTCAACAGCACGTAATTTCTGGATTTAGACCGATCCAGCCCGACGCGGTTCATCCTATTTCACTAGAAGGCTGCTCCTTAACGTGATAAGAAGAAATGATAAGAAATGTGCATATATTTTTACACTCGCCGAAAATGTTTAGCTGCTATTAAAATCTGAACGATCGATCTTTGGGTAAATTACATAACACAGTTCATGCATTATTAATAGTTCTTCTGGCTTCCAAGTTACAAAGGAGTATGCCTTTTTTTATACATCGATTCGGTTTCGTTCAAAGATCAGTTTTCAATAAGAATTTTATGAGCTACATTACTCGCGATCAAGGAAATTGTATGCTCGTGCTGGTTTATTTACGCCCGAATCACAATGGGTTGTGCGTATTCTCGTTGTCCTTGAAGTCTGTCCAAGATTTGCAGGTTGTTCCCGTTTACTCTGAAGAAGGTCGATTTTCTTCGATCGACCAAGTGATAAGTATCACTTTATCAACTTGCAGGTGATTTCGATCTATACAAATGATGCCTATTGACGCAGAAACGTTTAGATTAATGCGCTTCAAAATGATCTAACAGTAGTTACCGGATCACATGTGTATGCAGTATTACGTATGCACTGTCTGCAAACGTCTGAGACACCGCGAGGTGATGACGCAATCTTTCCTAATATGTTTCGCCAGTCTTCTGCCTAATCCTGAAGCGGAACTGCGTTGCAGATATTGGTCATATATATTTTGCATCCTTATTCAAAAGAGGAAGAGTCACGTTCACGCAAGCCGGTTTCTGCGAGAGGCGGTAGCACGCCTATACCAGCGAAAATAATCCCGAGGTCCTCTTTCGCTGCTTAGCATATGAATCGATTTGTTGATACACGTGCAGTACGTTCCATCTTTCGGCTGATTCCAACGTTGTCCAAACGAGGATGAAAGGCAATGAAATTAATCCAAGACACTGTTTTTTTGATAAAACAAGAATCTTATATATACTTCGTTCCTTGCTAATTTAGATTTTAAATGAAACGTTTGTGGACAGGTAAAGGTTGTTTGAGGCTTAAGTATTTAAGGGAAGGAACTGTCGTTACGGTTAGATGCAAGAATGCGGTCTATCACGAATATTCGTAGTTAAGACGCGTCTGTACCCTATTGCTGGTGATTTTACGACTTAGCTCCGTGCTAAATGTACATCGTTGACCAAAAATAACGTTCGGTTGACGTCAGGAAGCCAAACATGCGATCAGAAAGAGAGGTATACACATTCGTTCGTAACATCAGTATTTCATGCTAACGATAAACGATCATTCGTTCGATATATAATACATATGACAATTTAATTAGGTACCCGAAAATAGATTTAGTAATTAATGCAACATGTACGATTATATGTAGCATGGTAGGTACTGTATGTGATCGAAGTTTCGAGAAACAAACTAGGAGTAAAAATAATCGGAATAGACGTATAATCATGTAGACGAATGATAGGTAGACATGAAAGTGATCTATCCGTTTGATTCCGTATCAAGCTTATACAGAGGTTCCAAAAGGTATTGGTACAATTTTTAAAACAAAATCCTTTTTATAGCATTGAATCAAGTAATGTAACTTGTATTAGTTAGAATTCTGAATATTTTTAATTAGATTCAAGTTGATTATATGCATGTACGAAGTTTCGTTATGAGCTACAAACGATTAAAAATTAAGAAGACTGTCGGTTTCGACGACTTTCAGGCTGCGTTTAAAATGGATTAAAAACCTTTGTTTAACTTTGTTGTGCTCTCATCGATTTTTATTCGCCTATACCTTCCGGAGCCACTGTGGAGTTTCTATTGAAAAGAAGGCAACCGTAAGTTAATTGTCGAGTTTATCGATAGCGAGAACAAGCCTCGAACCGGTTCTGAGGTGTTTGTTTCTTTCGAAGCGACATAGGAAAAGTACGCGCGTAGTAGTATCGGTTGCATAGCTCGGCATGTGTCAAGCGTGGCGTGGAAGCCGGCACGGTGCGAGGGTTCCTCCTTTTTTCTTCAATGAACCTATATACGTTCAATAAAATTCCATCGTTTAATCGCGCCGGATTAGCCGCGGTCGGGTTACTTACTCGGTAACACCCATGCGAGCGGTAGGATACATACGAAAGAGTATAGAGACAGGGGAAAACAGTTTCGAGCCGATCGATTCTCTCTGGGAATGTCACGTGCACGCAGCCTGTTAATGTGGAATACGGGCTCGGGAAGTCGTCCGCCGTCACGCGCAAAGACGAGTGTCAGCGTCAGCTAGGATCGGTGTCAGTCGACGGACTATAGACGGAGGGTCGGGATCGGCAACCAGCGCAGTCTGACCGCTGACTCGTCCGCGTCAACGTGAACGTCTGCCTGCGATATACCTACACGTGTCCGAAAGTAATTTCATTTGTTTGTTTCGGCGTGTACGTGCGTAGACGTTTAATCAGGGCCGCGAAATCGGTCGTGTATTCTTTGGAGAATATTGGCCGAGGAACTTTGGGAGCATCGACTCGACGTTACTCGTAGTACGTTACATGTGAAACGCGCGTCTGTTATGCAGCGAAACAGTGTCGTCTGTTCGTTGTAATAACCGAACGGTTCTCTCTGAACTTTCGGCGTGCACACGTGTTAATTTGCGTAAGCCGGTAAGACGGAGTGACCGCTCTCTCGTCTAGCTTTATAACCAGGTGACTATAAATGTTCCATCGAATCGCCGAGAGACTTGTCTTCGCGCCGGTGGTCCGCCATTGGAAAAGAAAGTTGGTCTTCGTCATTACATGAGCGGCCGCTATAGCAGGAGGGAAAGAAACGCGTACAGTAAGTTCCATGCTCATCCGATAACATGCACCGAGTTTCGGCACGCTAGCAAAATCGATATTTTTCTTTCCCCGGCTTCTCCCCGACGACAACCGAACAGGACTCTCGAAACACCGGTAGTAGTGCTCGTAATTTATGATAACGTCACAGTTAAGAAGTCATGATCCGCTTAGTACAATAAATTATACAACTGAACCTTCTAACCGCGCGATACAAACAAAGTAGATAATTTGATTTACAAGAGAAGTCCGAAAATGATAAGAAAGAAACAACGAGGCTTACGTAATTTCGTCGGAACGTACACACGATCTTCCTGTTTGTCCAAGTCCGCTGAAAGCATCCGTACAAGTACAACCTTCCTCAACTTTTATATAATGTCGACGATATTGATTGTTTGCGTATGTATAGATGTATGTACGATGATCAGTAAATGATCTTTGCCCTATCGGAAGCTGTTTAATCGATTTGTTTGAACGCTCCCTGACTTTGTTCTATGGTCACGTAGGAACTCGATTATTATTAAATGATGGAACAGGTCTCAACTTTTTAAGCTCGATTCTACTAACAGGCATTTTATTGCCCCAACGCGGTAATGCGTGTCATTCGTTAATTATAATAAGATTTAATGCACCATGACTTTGTATATTTACGGCAAAAAATAGTGTTAGCACCGACGAACCTGATTCCACTTAATTAGGAAAGCTTATCGAGAAAGCACAATAAAACGCGTAATGACGTGACCTACCTTAAGCAAAGGCATTTCTCTCTTAACACCGATCGATCGGCGGGGATACTCTTTTTCTTCGGTTGAAAGCGCGATTCGTACAATGTAACCGTTCAACTTTATTGCGACAGCGTTACCAAATAAACTTACATAAATCTAAACGATAATTCGAATCAAATATGATTGCCAGTACAGTTTGCTCGAGGGACATTGATTGATGTATGCATACCAGTTCGAGTGTACCGATTAGTATATACATATGTAAATTCCACGTTACATCATAAAGAACTTGTGAAATTCAAGTTCAATGCCACGAAATCAGTAAGAGAATCTTGGAACGTACCGATATCTTCTTTCCTCTTGTTTGGCTGTACGTCAATTCATTAAAAAAGTTTTACCGGTTGGCTTCTGAACTACTCGCATTTGTTCTTCATTTTTGTCTTATTTTGGCCTGTAGAATACGCTCCTAAAATATTGCTCATCTGTAGGTTTATACCCTGTATACACGTGTCTGTGTTAATGTATAAGAACCGATTATACAATATTTATCATTGGATATATAATATTTTTGAGATAAATATTGAGTCGTTGAACGAAACGAAATGTACGACCCCAGGAAAGATAAAAGTGCAGACACAACTCAGACTCTACGTTCTGTTCCATCTCTTTTCAGTACTCGTGATAACGTGGTGAACGGCGTGATCCCTGCGAGTGACTGTAAGATTTGCAACGACTCGCAAAACGAGCCAAAAGATTCCGAGGGCGCGTCTCTTCTTTGCGCGCTGAAACCGCGTAAGCGTAAGGAACGTCACGAGTCCTGCTGTCAAGAACGGAAATTGATCAGGTGAAACAAGATATTTTCTCGATTCGGTAAACATCCGGGCGGTTTTAACCAACTCGAACGTACGGTTTTCAGAAGTAGCAGCGAGGAACGGGTACTCGAAAGTCCCACTGAAACCGCAGACACGATTAGACGCGTGAGCAGCCACGAGGATTTCAACAGCGAGGAACATTTACATATTTTATCTCAACTTGGACAAGACATGGGTCACGGAGTGGTGAGTTCCCTGAACATTCGAATAATGAACGCGTTCACGTGGCTTAACGACAAATCACGCGCGCGCGCGCGCGCGTGTTTGGCTGTACGTCAATTCATTAAAAAAGTTTTACCGGTTGGCTTCTGAACTACTCGCATTTTGCAATAGCACGTGCAAGCGTTCCATTCTATCTTTAATTAACTTCGATTATTTTGCAATCAATTTTTTAAAAGTTCACTGGTCAACCGTTTATTTCGTAAATTTTCTGCAAATTCCGCTTGAACCAGTTCTGAATACGCAACGGAATTTTCCATTCGCGTGTAGAGGACGAAAGGATTAAAAGTGGCTCGAACAAAAATAGAACACTATTACAATTTATGTAACGAATCGTTTTGAGCACGTACATTAGGTGAACTTGAATACATATATTTTATCGCGGTACGGGTAGAAAGTGAATTGGAATGAGTTAGTGCAGTGCCACTGCTATCGATCTTGTTAGAAAAAAAAATGATCGCGGGGACTGATGACTCACTGCGAAAGTATCTATGGTCTGCAAGTCTGCAAACTCAGTAGTACTAGAATATAGATATATATGTGTACAGGGTGTGAACCTACAGATGAGCAATATTTGAGGATCATATTCTAAGACCCAAAATAAAACGAAAATAAATTTGAAAAAATGTGACAAAAATTGAAAGTTCGCCGATCGGGTTGAAAATATGCTCATATGTTCTACGTTCTATATGGCAATAAAAAAGCGCCAAATTTTTATTTCCTAATAACTAATTAATGATGGCCTGAACGCAATTTTGCCATTCTTCATTTTTGTCTTATTTTGGCCTGTAGAATACGCTCCTAAAATATTGCTCATCTGTAGGTTTACACCCTGTATACACGTGTCTGTGTTAATGTATAAGAACCGATTATACAATATTTATCATTGGATATATAATATTTTTGAGATAAATATTGAGTCGTTGAACGAAACGAAATGTACGACCCCAGGAAAGATAAAAGTGCAGACACAACTCAGACTCTACGTTCTGTTCCATCTCTTTTCAGTACTCGTGATAACGTGGTGAACGGCGTGATCCCTGCGAGTGACTGTAAGATTTGCAACGACTCGCAAAACGAGCCAAAAGATTCCGAGGGCGCGTCTCTTCTTTGCGCGCTGAAACCGCGTAAGCGTAAGGAACGTCACGAGTCCTGCTGTCAAGAACGGAAATTGATCAGGTGAAACAAGATATTTTCTCGATTCGGTAAACATCCGGGCGGTTTTAACCAACTCGAACGTACGGTTTTCAGAAGTAGCAGCGAGGAACGGGTACTCGAAAGTCCCACTGAAACCGCAGACACGATTAGACGCGTGAGCAGCCACGAGGATTTCAACAGCGAGGAACATTTACATATTTTATCTCAACTTGGACAAGACATGGGTCACGGAGTGGTGAGTTCCCTGAACATTCGAATAATGAACGCGTTCACGTGGCTTAACGACAACTCACGCGCGCGCGCGCGCGCGATTCGTACATTCGTAATAGGTTTTACAAATATAAAGCGATGGTCGTTTCACAGAAATGTGGGAATCTTCCTTTGCACGAACGGACGAACGTCTCGCCCGTGTCTAAGAAAACTCCGCCGATTTCATCGCCGTGCGAAACAGCTTTGGAAACGGAAAAGTTCGAATGTGACGCGGAGAAATTAAGAAGCAGCGAACGGTTCAGTCGAAGTATCACGCCGAGAGGAAGGAGGCAGGCGCGAAGGAGGAGAGTGCACAAAATTGCGGACTCCGAAAATTCGAGCAAGGTAACGTCCATTCCTTGTGACGCGAAGCACGGTGATAAAATTTATGGTCAAGTCGTAATGAAAACTCCTATGATAGGAAAATGAAGAGGAAGTTGATAACATTTATGCGTCGTCGAGTCCCGGCAGCTGCAATAGTTCTCCGGCACAAAGTTTCTTGGAAATGTTGAGCAGCGGACCGAGTCGATCGCCATCGCCTGCTCAACCACCGACAATTGGCCAGGAAGATGTGTACAACCCCAGCTTAACTAATTGGGCTTTTCAACGACAGGAGAGCGTAAGTAACGACGATATAATTTAATCATAATTTGCTTCAAGTAGCAATATCATATATGATTATAAGATGATTCATTGGTTACAGGATGAGGCTGCCGATGCGCGAGTAGAAGCCATGCTCTCTCCACGAAATTCTTTATTATTACCCAGACGCTTTTATTCCGAGAACGAAATGCCATCAAGCGGGCCAAATATTACTGAGCGTGGTTTAAAAAATTTAACGAAACACATAAACGGTTTGAAGAAGAAGATAAAGAAGTACGAGGACGAGTTCGAAGAAAATTTTGGTTATCGACCTAGTCATTCCGATAAAATGAGTAATAGAGATATAAAAAGATTGTGTACAGAGTTGAACAAATTGCGGAAGGAGCATAAGATGTTAAAAGAAGATCCGGTCAGCGCGTTGATAGCTAACGCGAACAACAGAACAAGAATGACTAACGGTAGCCCAACGAACAATAATAACAGCCAAGAGAAGTCTAGGACAATGTCGATGGAAGAGATGGTAAAAGAAGTAGAGAAGAAACTGAGCGAGAAGAGAATAAAATATAACAGACCTGAAAATATGGAGGAATTATCTTACGAGCAGCTGATAGACGAAAAGACTGCTGTTCAAAAAGCTTTGCTCCAAATCGAGAACACTTTTGGAAGACCAGTTTCTAAAGAAGACAGAGCTGTTGTGCGACCTTTGTATGATAAATATAGGACTTTGAAGAGATTACTTATTAGAGCAGGAGTGGTAAATATTGTTGAAATATCGTTAATTAAAAATCTGATGCCATATCGATTTAGATATACGTGTATATATTTGTGTGTTTTTTACAGACCAAAAATAAGGATAGTATATCAGAGTTAGCTACTATTTTGGAGCATGAAGCAATGGATTTTACGTCGTCCAATTTACCTAATAACACATCCGACACAGAAAGAAGGGCGAGTGAGCCTGACATGTCGCATAGAGGTATTTTGGATTGTATAGACGCAACAGATCAATTACCAACTGACAGCGACAGCCAACATAGCAGTAGCGAGGGAAGCCGTAGCAACAACGAAATTCTCCACGCGCTCCCACAGTGAGTTTCCGATAGCCGTTCTGCGAGCCACCACCTTGCTGATTAATTACATGTTCAACTTAATTTCAGCGAAGAACTATTGATCCAGCAAAAAGTAACCAGAGAAGAAAAGAAACGATTGCGACGAGCGTTGAAAGAATTAGAAGCGCAGTTCGAAGCTCGTGCCGGGCGCAGAATGCAAAGAGAAGATCGTGGCCCACAGGTTACAACTGTCTATGAATCTTATAAACAGGCTAAAGCAAAACTTCGATTGATCGACGCCCTGCTGGCTAAAAATGCTTGACGCAGTATCTAAACGGTTGTCTTAACGTCTACATGCATCCGACAACAAGAGAATTTCGAGAGAATATCCTGAAACGTGTAAAACATGCGCAGTGATTATTAAACATTCGATGATTCATCCAACATTGATACAGTTATAAATAATGGCTACTATGCAATAGGAATGTCCGAAAGAAAATATTTAAAGGAAGTGACATTTATTAAAAGATAGTATGTATGATAAATTAAAGTTTACCGAAGAATCAAAATACTTTGAGAGAAGAAGAACGAAGAAGCCATCCGGCCGCAGTGATGAGGTATTTTGAAAAACAATTTCGTTCATTATTATTCAATATTTCATTTTGATAAATTCTCTTGAAAGACATAATATAAAATTATATTAAAATGATAATAAACGATACGATTAGTACCAGGATAGTAATTTGAACTGTAAATGTTAATAGGTAGAAAGTAATATCGGCCATCTCATTATAAACAATCTGCCATTTTGCACTTGCATTAATTTTCTTCGAACATTCAAGTACATCAAATTCGATGACACAAGGAAACGTGTTTCGCATGATTATTGTAAAGTCTGACTACTTACATGGGTAAGAACATCAAGTAACGAAGTATTAAAAAAAAAAAACAAATTATCACTGACTTGCTTCAGTGAAGATTTTGTACATATTTTTTTACCAGTGTCGCGAAATTCTTTAAACGGTAATTTATAAAATTTACTTATCCCTATTTTATCATATTATTTGCACACAGACACACGTATATACATATATATATATACATATATACTGATATATATTGTGTTATAATAAAAGAGCAATATTTCATATTTTTCTACGTTTACACATTTCTTTGTGTTGACTAAATGTCAAATAAAAAAACAGAGGCATGTATCTTACTATAAATTAAGGCAAGCAGGCAGTTGAAGAACCGCAAACCAGAACATCTAAAAGACAGACTGTAACGATGAATAATGAAATCAATTCCACAATAGAAACGAATGTATAACAAATTTACACATATAACTACATTGTATTAATTTGTTTTGTTTAGGAGATATTACGTACTTGTATATTGGAATCGTTATTTATACTTCTTCATTTTGAACACTTGTTAATCTCTTTTCATATAACATAGGGTAAAATATTTCTTTCCGTTAAATCAACACCGATTGAGCAACACTGCAGGAGACAAATAGTTAGTATATCATTTAAATCAATAGATTTATTTATTTTATCGTTGAAAAAATGATCAATAGACTTACAGACGGGACACAGTTTGAGAGTAAAGGACGAATCTGTGGGGCTATTCATAATATAAGTACCTTTTAAGAGATATCACATGTTATAATTGTAGAGTACTATAAAATGTTACAGTCTTATAGCTGTATTAAACATATTCATTGAATGCTCGTTAATTCTTTTGTGTTTTATATTTGTGCGAATAATGTTTTAAGGCGATCATCATAAAGTAATGCAGGTACATATAATTTATATAATCAGTAGATTTAAAGTTGAACTTCAAGCGTTTTAATCGAAGGTGCTATAGCTTATGTTTAAAGTGTATCAAATTAAGCAAAGAGGAATGCTTTGCAAATTTAACACGTATGGAAATGCGCTAAAGAGGATCGCGTTTTTCATTTTGGTAATAGCACGTATATCAACAATTAAAATAATCATGTAGGAGATATCTTATGAATTATCTTAGATATGATTTAACACTTTTGATTAATATTACATAGATTGATGTTCGAATTTTCAGATCGATTATAAAAGAAAAATGCTGAGAATATTATATGCGTAATTTCAATTGGTTCCTTGCAACATTTTTCAGTTGAATTTTTGTTTTCCTTTTTGGATTAAAAAGTAATTGTAGCGATCCCAGCTTTTAATATTTATTTATTTTGCACTTCTACCGAGAAACTAGTTTCCTTTGAACGTTTCGATCTTGACGTCTGTTAAAAATTTAACCGCCGGCCAATGCGCGGAATAAACGAGAAAGAAAGATAAGATACGATTCTTTAGACTTAGACCAAAGCATCATTTAGTCTGTGATATAATATGAGAGATATATTGCTTGTGTTAACGTGGGAGAGCGTGTGTGAAAAGATTTTTGATTTTTTTCTCTTTTCTTTGTGGAAACGATTTCTTGAAGCGAGAGAATGTTTTTTGGCTGTATCCTTCGTAGAAGGTAATTGAGATTGATAGATCTGTTTAAAAGATCGTAAAAAACAAAATTAGTAGCTTAAGTAATGTTCACATTTTTTTGTAAAAACAAAAACAAACACACAGAAAAACAACAGAAGTCGAAGTAAAAGAATGGAAAGAAATCGGATAATTTAATTGAATACTAGTTTCATCGTACTTTTTAATTGTTTTAACAGCTAGTAGTTTTTCTATGTGATCTTCTCCTACGTTTTCTAAATTATTATTTAATACATTTGTATTTCTATCGGAACTCATTTTTATATCAAACGTCGCAGAGATATCTTAATTCAATAAATCTTACGCGTTAGAAGCATTCGTCACAATAGAGGAAAAGGAGTACTGCCTTAAGAATGATATAACATTTTTTATTAATATCGATTGAAAATAAATTTTTACAAATCTCGTAAAGGAGATGTATCGTATATTAGTTGGCTAGGAAATAAATACTTCCATAATTTTAATTAACGTATTCTGTATTGATTAAAAATGAGTTTTACGAGTGATCAATTTAACGATGCATTTAGAAATTAAATACGAAATGAAGTACTTGCAACTTTTCGTTTATACATGTATTAAATATAGTTATAAACGAATAGTAAAGGAGTAAAAAATGCAGCGTTTACAAACAAAAGATCATGTATATACATATAAATAATACATATGGATACAAGGTGCGTATATAAATATACAAAATCATACATGCATACAAATCTATTATTCGTTATAGCGAGTAGCTTGGCAGAATTGAATAAAACAGGAATCGTAGAGTAGCCAGAGGCATTACTTTTGTTACATGGATGGACTCCGACGAAATCTCTGGAAATATTCTTTTTACGAAACTCTTATTATATCCCTGACTACAGATTCCTATCAATCGTTTATAGTTAAATGAATATTACAAATTTTATTTGTCTTCAAATTCGTTTCCCCTTTTTTTACACAATTTTCGTGTATCTCGTCATTGTATGGATGAGCAGTTCAAACAATGATCTTGTAATAAATAAATTCAGCGCATTTTGAGATACCGTTACCACGATAGTCTCAATTGCTTTTGGAACGTTTGAATTTGTCGTAGAAGTCCGGCTAAACGATACGATGTGGGCTCTCTGTTTGCACTTACGCTACTCCCTTTTCTGTGACCACATCTGTGGGTAAAAGTCGAACCACAAGATTTACTTGTTGGAGCATAAGGCATATGAGTACAGAATTTATTCGACGCCAACGGGATTTCTGTCGATATGCAAACGTAACCGTTCTTTTCTTGTAACATCCTCATTTGTTGTTTCAGCGACATTACCTGTGATTAGTAAACAAAAATATTGAAATATCATTTTAATAAAATACTTATAGCTTGGACTCTAACTCGGCTCACCTCTTTATATAAATTAACAACGGCATTTATCTCGTCTTCTTTGGCAGCCAACTCTTTCTCTAAATTCTGTATCTTTTCCTCCAAATCCTCGTCGTTGCACGTTTTCGCTTTTTCTTGCAATTTTTCATATTTCCTACAATTCGTTGAAAAAATTAAGTCAAAGCGGAATTGCGTTATAACTGCGATACAACTTACGCGTTCATCTCTTCAAATTGATCATGAAGATTGATTAGGACTTCTCGTATTCCTTTCGAATCCTGAGACTGGCTTATTGACGAAGTATCAGAAATAAGTTTGTCAGACATACTTCCCTATAAATCATTTGAAATTGACATTCTCAACTGATTAATTGATCCATCAATCTGTACAGATTTACCTGATAAATTTTCGATTGCATATCATGTCCGTCAAGCTGTGTTTTTACATTTTGTTGCGAAGCAAACAACTTTAACGTCTTATTATCACCAGCGTGTAACATTTGTGTCATATTGAGTGTCGTATGCAATTGATTGTCCGATCTAGTATCCTATAAGATATAAAAAGAAGTTCATGTACTCAATAATTACATATTCCTTTGTATCGGGCATACGTTTTTCTTTTGAAGATTTTGGAACTTGTTTGCATTTCCTTCTAGATTCTGATACTGTTCCATAGTTGGATTCATATTATAATTCTCTACTTCTCTCTTATCGCTCCAATACATGTTTGCATTATGTAGGAAACCCTGCATGTGCACATTCTGTATTTGCGGGTTACTCATGTGAGACATTTTACATCTATGATTATGATTCATTTGATCCACTAGAAGAGTCGGGGGTCTCATTCCTCTGCTAATTTTACGAATAAGAAGCGGTGTAATGCCAGGCGCAACAGGCTGCTTCGTTTTCATTACGCTTAAAACCTTTTAAGAAAGAAGAGATCGGACAGCGATAATGAGCATTTGTTTTGCGTATCATTTCTCAAGAGCTTTTCCTTACTTTACACACTTCTTGAATGTTTAAACCTAAATTATGGCTAGTAGCCATGGAATTGCCCACTACAAAGGGTATATTACGAAAGTGGAATCTCGCATAATACGCACGATCCACTCTTTTCAGCTTTGAAGATAAAGTCGGCATTTCGTAATTATGAGTAACCATAGGATCACAGTAGGACGCTTGTATTATCGCGTGCTGACATTTGTGCGTATTGCATTTATCCATGGTAGGCAGAGGAGCAGACGAAACCTCTAAATTATAATTTGCATCATTAGTATTAGTATTTCTTCCCCTAAAAGTAGAAAGACGTGCAGTTCCATGAAAGTACATAATTTCGATAATCATTACTAAGAGTTCTTACTCTGTCTTTTGTTTAGGATGGTACTGCTTTTGAGAATTTTGTAAATTGTTTACATTTAGCTCGTGACCATGCTGGTGGTAATTGCTTTCTTCGCATTTGGCTTTAGCAGTTTGATGTTTATTCATAGCCAACATGTTGATATAGTTCATGTGATGATCAAGCTTTGAATGTTTGCTAGGAATGGCAGAGGCGCTAGCACCCTTTACCGCTTTATTATGATAAATCTCCACTACTTCATTGGACGTCTGATTAGGCTTATACGTGTGACGATTAGTTAGAGTATCTAAAATATATACGAGAGTCAGTACGAAAGTCTGCGACGTGCACCTTTCTTAATACTTTTTTGTTTTCGTTTCTTTGGCTCCTTTCTTCCCAAGTAATTCGTATCTCTCGTAGTGACTGTACTCCTTGAATTCGACGAGTGTACTTTCTTTTTCTTCTTTTTAATTTTCAACGAAACAATATTATCTAACTTGGACAGAGATCCTCTCTTGCTCGCCAATGCCGAACTCATTCCCTTCTCTTTCTTGTCATTCTTCGTTTTACTTTTGTCCGTAGACCCATTCTCAGAAATATTCAATCTCAAAGTATCCCTCGCAGAAGCTAATTCTCTGAGCAAGTATTCGTTCTGATTGTCAAGAAGTAATTGTTCCAAAGTATCCTTTGAATCTTCTATTTTCTCCGCTAATTCTGTAGAATATTCAGCTAAATGTTTTTGGTACGGGTGCTGCCAATTATGATTATGTTCTTCTTCGCACTGCTAATGATATTTTCATTAGTAGGTATGCTAAGATGTACATGAGACATGTATGCGATACATACAACCATATTCTCTGTCGGATTTCTTGGTGTCGCTGAATTTGAACGAGCATGCATAGCCTGTGGGACATTGTAAGTTCTAGGTGTGGCTGAATATAATTCAGACACTTTCTGTTTGCTTTCCTCTGATATTTCATTTTCATTATGTTGGAGATCAGTTTTTGAGGGATTATTCGATAAATTTGGAACCGTCAAAGATTCAATTTTTTCATTTATATCACCTGCAAAAAGGGAGGGAATGATTACAGGATAATAAGAGATAACAGAAGATTGTAGATTATTAAAAAGCAATTATTTTATTTTACCGTTTTCACTTATACATGTATATCGACAATCACATTCTTCCAGAGAGTTATTACAATTCATCTGTTTACAAGTTACAGTTTCGTCATTATTAGGGTCTTTAATTTTAGAATTCTGCCAGTCTCCTTTATTTAAAGTTTGTTGACTTTCTTGTATTTTTGGCATATCCTGATATAGAATTTTTAAATATTTCATGTGATAGTTCAACGAGTTACATCTCTCATTCGTAGAGTGCAACCACTGCTTCACTTTTTTTACGTCTAAATGAACGAAGAGTAACGTAATTAAATGTATCAGGTTGGGGCAGATTTCGTGTCACTTCCACAGATAAATTGATTTGGTTAAACATCGAAAATACGTATAATTACCGGCACAATACTTTTTCTTGTCATTATCCATCATTCTTTTTTTCTAGTTAATTTACACAATTTAACGAGAAAACCACCATCGTAAGCAACTAGGAACAGGGAAAATTGATAATTTTTTTGAACAAAAGGAAGAAAAATTTTCAACACAATATAAAACTCAAAAAAGAATGTATAAAAACTCGTGAAACAACAACTCGCAGGTTAAACTTTTACCGTTTATCGATTACATTTTTGTGCGCGTATCACTTGTTCGTGACACGTTCTTCTTTCGTTAAAAGATAGTCGTTTTACATAGAAAGAAAATCTTAACTATCCTAAAAAGCATGACAAAATTACGATGTTTATACCGATTCATTTTTGTAACAGACATCTTCGATTCTTTTGGAAATCTTAGTAAAAATTCATAAAGCGACAAAGTAAATTCAATCGTAGCTTTAAAGAGAAGGAAAAGGATAAGAAAAGTCTCGAACAATAAGAGATAGCCGGTATAAATTTTTAAATGTAATCAATGTAATTTATTGTGATAACATTACTCGGCTGTCGGGTTTCGCCGTTGGCGGCGCTGACGTCTGTTTCTCGATTATATTTTAGGAAGACGTAGTTCGATCTACTTGCGAGTTGTAAATGGTGGACGGCCTGTCATCGTCGTTGCGTTAACATCAGGTAAGCGAATTTTCATTTAATTATGTATGATTTATAATCGTGACGTTTACACAAGAACGAATTATAATTTGAATAAGCGGCCGACGATGCCCCATTGAGAATTCCAGTCTTACTAAGAGATTATTCGTCTGTGAGTCATTTTCCGTTACGTAAAATTGTTGCACCAGACAAAAATAGTTAGCTGGTTAAACAAATGCAGTTATCCCTCCCATATTTTTGGAAAGTAACGAACACGATTAGAAACTTTCAATTGACATTTTTATTCGTTTATCAATATTACGGTAGGAAAGTGCGGTGAACTAATAATTGAATCAAGTAACCTCCAACACAAACGTGCCGAATGAAAAATGCGCTTTTTTATATGTATCCACCTATAAATACAATTGTGCAATCGCTATAGATACTTATATATATGTGCTATTATATGTGTAAGTCAATTTGTTCTTTCACGAGGTTGCTCTTAATGTTAGCGAAACCTTGAAATTTATTTTCTTCAATCATTTCTTTTCGATACGAAGATTGACGTTTATCACGTTTGAAACAAGATACTGACACTATTTAATTGGTAACATATGCTTTTTAAATTGTTTAACTGTAACTTCATAATCTGTTCTAATCTATACTTAATCATCTTTAATGACCTCTTAAATTTGAACATACATATATTAGTTTGTGTAATGCGCAGTAATTTGTTGCCTTAAATCTCTAAGGACACGTGATTCTTGCGAAATATAAGGAAAACCTGGAAAAAATTGGGTCAACATTTTGTCATCTTTATTCGTATTTTATGTTTACTTTTAAATTTCATACATTACGCCAGTCGCAGATTATATGTAATGTTTTGTAATCGTTGATAATTCATGATCATTCGCGTATCACGGTTTGTGCGAAAATATTTTTGTTACCTCACGTCTTACATTTCACTGATAGCACGAATTACGCTACTGTCACGCAATTTTTATTTCATTTGTCTATTGTGTTTTGTCACTTGACAATAGAAAGCTTATAGGTAATGAATAATCTTAATTTGTTTTGTCTTCCGTAGCTTATCTCTCGTTAGTCACTCATCATGATAGGCAAGGTTATTTGCGCAGACTAGTCTGCTGTGTAATGTGTGGCATAACTGATTTCTGCTGCTCATGCATTCTTATGCATCTAATTAATTCGCTATAGTTTACAGTATTTTTTTAAATTTCGCTAATATTTATGAATTGTATCGATTGGAACGTATCTTAATCTCAATGAGGTACTTCGATTGATATAATCTATTAATGTACAAATCACTTTTTACGCGCAGTTTATGGTGTAATAATAAATGTACCGGCGTTGGATGTTTGCCATTCCTTAAATAAACTTGTGGTATTTCACGTCGCTCAATATATAAACGATTATTAATTTTATCATATCGGTACAACTCGGTTGACTTTTAAATTTCGAGCTTATCAGTTATATTGATTCTGATCAAATTTTCATCGTTCATTCTCTCAACTGTTTCGATCATTTTAAAAAGATATTTATTTCCCATAAGTGTAAGTAGCATACATATAGATCGATTGATGTCGCCATGCTTTGAGTTGCAAAATTGGCACATTACAATTGATTACGCAATGGAAATCTATAACTAACTTCAAAAAGAAACGTAAAAATATTTTTTATAAATAGATTTATACGTTGTTGTCACAAGGAAACTAACTGTTTTAAACGGCTAAGGGAGAAATTCGATTTATTTTCAATACAAGTAAATATCGTTAACTGTCCCGTTTTATCTCTGTACTTGGAAAGCAAAGTTTAAAGATATATTAAGATAGTTGATTACATGTGTTGGAAAGTGTGTCCAAGAAATTTCTTTAGTTACACAGAAACGTTTCTCATTTTAGCTGAAAATGTACAAGGCAAGGACAGTATTCAGTACGTTGGCCCCTCTGGCTCCACGAATGTGCGGGCCAGAGAGGTTTGCTTCGTGGTTGGTACGTAGCCATCCCCTGACAAGGACCACACAGGTGATGGTTAGCGAATCACACAGAAAGTACAGCAACAAGGTGGCCACAGAACCTTTCCTCAATGGCAGTTCTAGTTCTTACGTCGAGGAAATGTACAATGCCTGGTTACAAGATCCTCATAGCGTGCACGTCGTACGTATTCATTAATCTCTGTTGTTAAAAGCATTGTTAATAGCTTTTTATAACTTCGTCGTTTTCTTCGCAGTCCTGGGATTCATTCTTCCGTAGTTCCACTGCTGGAGCTGCACCAGGTCAGGCGTACCAAGCCCCACCATCCCTTGCCCCGAGTCACAACCAACTTCCGTTAGGGGCACTATTACCTCTTGGTGGTGGCTCCCAGTTAAGTCAAATGCCAGTTAACGAAAAAATAATCGATGACCATTTGGCTGTCCAGGCTATTATTCGCTCCTACCAGGTATGTTGATTTCACATTATTAATTAAAAGACAGTGGAATAATCGTGACTTAAGAAAATATTTGTTTCTATGCATTTTAATTTTCCTAAATGTGCGTTACATAAGTTTACGTTCACAAAAGGAAAATATCTCTTTACATGTTTTATGAAATATTTATTTTAAATTCTGAATTTTGTATAGTGTTTTATGGCTTCATGTTAAAGCTTATAGATGGTCTTCTTGAAGTTTAGTTCATTTTCTCATGTTATTATATGAAAAGTGTTTTAATATTTAAATCATATTTCATTGATTATTTGATCTTGGAACATTATAGCATGTGTTCTAGAAACATTGTATGTATGTTTTATGTTGAGGGGAACTTTTATTATCATATTGCATGTGATATTAAGCAAGAGTTTCTTTTCAATTTCCGAGTCCTAATATCTTTTTTCCTCTATGGAATATCATATTGTACTTTGTATTATTTGCACAATTGATAAAATGAAAAAAAAGTCAAGTGATGAAATCGAGGACTTAAGAAATTGATACTGAAACTATTTCATTAAGGGGCTGTCCTGTGTCTCATGAAATAATTCATCACTGGGCTGTCATTAAAAAACCAGAGTTTTTTAAGCACTGATTAAGAATGTAATATCATATCCAAGTATTACATAACAGTATCATGCCATGAGATGCTCACTGCATCGGTCTCCTTGTAATTTTAGCATGTCTCTCGCAATTAAACATTTCCCTTGTGTTTCATGATTTATCATTAATTTCGTTCTTAACGAGTCGATGAGAGAATAAACTGAAAATAATATTAAGTTTGATTTTTCGAGAGCTTTAATGCAATTAATAAATTACGATATGTGTTGTAAAAATTGATGAAACATAAAAATTGAAAGTTTTGATTTGTCTCGTTAATAAGAATTGTCTGATGATAGAATAATTAAGGGGTGATTGTGTTTCTGTATTATTTACTATAGTAATGTACAGTAGTTTAACAAATAGAAAAACTGATATAAATTTGGGGTTCTTTTGAGATTAATTATTGGCATATAGGCTCGAGGTCACTTAGTTGCTGATCTGGACCCACTGGGTATCATGAGAACAGACCTGATACACACACATTATGCAGCCCGTAAGGGGGCACCAGAACAGGTTCTACGGCAATATATGCTTGGTAAGGCTTTTTTTCCCCAAAACCAATTCCTTAAAATATTATTTTTCACGTGTATCTTAAGGTAAAGGTGTGGTCAAGTTACGTCAACATTCAAATAATTATAATCATTTCATCAATATTGCATAAAAAAACTACTTCGAAATTATTACAGCTTTATTTTTCAAACACCTTCACCTAATACATGTCACATCTCGCCTCATAAGTACAAACGTCATGGTTTCCATCATACATATTAACTTCTTTCTAATTGTAAGACTCCTTGTTAATTTCTCAAATGGAACAATATATGTAACTCCACGTTGATATTGGATATTAAGAAGGTGTTATGTAAATGTGAATCCATGATAGATGTTACTGATACTGAAAATGTTATTCCTTAGAGAAGAATAGAACGTTCAGTCGTTTATATTTTGTGATTTGTATAAATAGCGTGACTAAGGATACTCGTAAACTAGATGTACTAGCTTTATTATAAGTGTTTTAGTATATTTTCTTGAAATGAGCACATATAAATTGGTTTAAGGTAAGCGAATGTATTTGGAAAGTCAATGCTTTGCATGCGCGCAGGTGACGTTGTCGTCAGCTTTGCTTTCATATGTTTGCAATTTATTTTGGAATGTTTGTTTCTGGAACAATGTATTGTTACCTTATCTAGATTATAATTTAATATCTTAAGACATTGAATAACATGTATATAATTAAGGACTTATTTTTGTCATTATTTAAGATTAGGAGTATAATAACGTGCTTTAATTTTCTTTTTAATATTGATATTAACAAAGCGTTTATTTTTTGATACGTTTGCTTTTAATTACTGTGATACGATGTTTCCAGGAGAGGTGGCATTATTCCTTTTTTTTTTAACGATACACACACCAACTCTTTGAAATGTAACGAAGCAAACATCGATCATAGTAATTTATGTAAATGTATATGAGTTGTGATAAGTTTGACGAATTGAAAATTATTTGGTTCGTATGAACGTGGCATTGAATTGACAGATCCGTGGCCACCATATCGCTAAGTTGGATCCGCTTGGCATCAACAGTGCTGATCTTGATGATAGACATCCACAAGAGTTGCTCTATAATCATTATTCATTCGGTAAGCCCAAATGAACGTGTCTCTGCGTAAAACGAAGGAATAAAGATACCGCGCGACGCGCTCTAAGTGAGGTATTTAAATGCATTAGAATAATAGCTAGAGTTCACCGTAATAATAGTACTTGTCGTTCTGCAATCATACCTATTATTTTGATTTATTACAGACATATTTCATTATTATTTTCTTCCTGGGCACAAAAAAACAGCATTTCATAAAATCTTTGGGTATACAGTAATAGAATAATACTTATTTGGAATCAATAAAAGATACAAATACTTAATAAAGTTTTACGGTACAGAGGAGAGAATTTAAAAAAAAAGTAATTTCAATTAATCAGTTCAAGTGTAATGTCCACAGGAAACAGAGCACGTACTACTTACTCACAGGAACTACAATACAGAGTAGCTGCACTTATGAAAAGTATGTAAAAGTTACAATACAAATGAGAGTTCACTTCCAAGCTCTTTGTGAACTATCAGTATACATATTTATTTGGGAGGCGCTGGTTTGTTATGGGATTACGTAAAAAGAATTTATATCCTTCCTAAATTAATTGGTAAAGGTGCTTTTGGGTGTTTCGTATAAATTATTGATTCTAAAACATTCCGCTGTTTGTGTCAGGAATAACTATTATATTCTTTTTTCGAGAAGTTCAGAGAGAGTTATTGTTAATGACGAATATTATGATCATAATAATGTGTAAAAAACGTTGATTGTAACTTTCTCTTCATCTTCTCATTGATTTGTTAAGTTGTCCTTCATAAAATCTATATTTTATAGCATCCTTTTTTTTTAATTTTATTTCGTGGTGAGCTATAAAATATTCTTGCTATATTGCGTTCAGTATATTATTTTACGTTACTACTGTTGGTGGTTGTCTTTTCTTTTCTTTAACTTTATTAATGCTTTTACCGAGGTATCGTAGCTTTGTGTTTGAAAAGTTTTTCAGTTCCCCATTTATTTCTACTCTTGCAAATATTATGCAGAAGGTTTGTTGTAATTTCGATCATTTAGTTTTTGAAGATATTATGCATGCGAACATCGCGTGGCAAACACTGTGCACGCGTAAGCGTTATATCGAAACGATTAATTGCATTTCAATAATCTCTGAATATTTTTTAGTGCAACTATTGTATGGAAATTTGTATAAACTCATTTTTTTTTAATCTTCGCTTCAATACACATTTTCAGTATCAGTTAAAAAATTACTTATTAACAAATAATTATCGTACAGAATAGTTGAAAAATTTGATACACAATTAAATGCTGTTACGATCATTATAACGGGAGATGTTCGTTGTATTTAAAACTTAGTTTTCTGCGTGTGAACCTTGCCATAAGTGTGCGATGGTCCGCAGTTAATTACGTTTCTCGTAAGTCAATACCAACGAACATTTTATTGTTGGATTTCTACAGAGGAGTCGGACATGGATCGTGTTTTCAAGTTGCCGTCCACCACTTTTATCGGCGGCAAAGAAAAATCGTTGCCGCTTCGTGAAATCCTACAGAGATTGGAAGCCACTTACTGCGGCCACATCGGCGTGGAATTCATGTTTATCAACTCTTTGGAACAGTGCAATTGGATTCGGCAAAAGATGGAAACGCCCGGTATCATGGAGATGACGAACGACGAAAGGAGACTAATCCTGGCCAGATTAACTCGCGCAACTGGGTATGTGAATCATTGAACCGTGAGGATGTTTGTATAGATGCTAACATCAAAATGTTAAATTACAGATTCGAAGCTTTCCTCGCTCGTAAATGGTCGTCCGAGAAGAGGTTCGGTTTGGAGGGATGCGAAATTTTGATCCCCGCTATGAAGCAAGTAATAGATAAGTCGACCGAGTTAGGCGTCGAATCGATCGTCATGGGCATGCCTCATCGAGGTCGTTTGAACGTCCTCGCCAATGTTTGCCGTAAACCGTTAAGTCAAATATTCACCCAATTCGCAGCGCTTGAAGCAGCCGATGACGTGAGTGTTGTTCCCTTCACGCGGGAACTTGATTCTATCAATTTGCATCCGCTTTATTAATCTCCGATTATAGGGTTCTGGCGATGTTAAATATCACTTGGGTACATACATTGAGCGCCTGAATCGAGTAACGAATAAGAACATTCGGCTGGCTGTAGTGGCTAATCCATCGCATCTGGAGGCTGTTGATCCGGTGGTGCAAGGCAAAACTCGTGCAGAACAATTCTATCGCGGCGATGGCGAGGGCAAGAAGGTATAAAATCGACGCTACTTTACTTCGTTATTAACATATTATGGATATAAGAGCATAATGGATTTTTTACTAGGTCATGTCTATTCTTCTGCACGGTGATGCCGCATTTTGTGGACAGGGTATCGTCTTCGAGACGATGCATTTGTCCGATTTACCGGATTACACGACTCACGGCACTATTCATATCGTGGCAAACAATCAGATTGGATTCACAACAGATCCGAGGCATTCACGATCGTCACCATATTGTACCGGTAATTATTTTAATTCGTACTGGAAAATAATCTTTCGAACATGCATTAAAATCATCATTGGTTGGTTTAACAGATGTTGCCAGGGTAGTGAATGCACCTATCTTCCACGTTAATTCGGATGATCCTGAGGCAGTGATGCACGTTTGTAAAGTAGCTGCCGAATGGAGAGCAACTTTCCATAAGGACGTTGTCATCGATATCGTTTCATACAGGCGAAACGGTCACAACGAGATCGACGAGCCAATGTTCACGCAACCTTTGATGTACCGGAAAATCCGGAACACCCCACCTGTTCTGGACAAGTACGCTAAATCTCTCATCGACGATGGCGTTGTCACTCTTGAGGAAGTCAAGGTATGAATATAACAAATATCTTAATTCGTTGATTGCGCATCATGCACATTATTCTATGATATCATTTTTTCAGGATGTTAAAGATAAATACGAGAAGATTTGCGAGGAAGCGTATGTCAACGCTAGGCAGGAAACTCATATCAAGTACAAGGACTGGTTGGATTCCCCGTGGTCCGGCTTCTTTGAGGGGAAGGATCCCTTGAAGGTATCTCCCACTGGCATCAAGGAAGACACGCTCGTTCACATTGGAAAGAAGTTCTCGCAGCCGCCTCCTAACGCTGCCGAGTTCGTCATTCACAAGGGTAATTTTAATCTGACGATGATTAATCATATAATTTAATTGATTGGAAATTAATAAATAATATTTCTGTAGGTATCGAGCGTATCTTGAAAGCCCGTATGGAAATGGTAGAAGCTCGAACAGTCGATTGGGCTCTCGGTGAAGCTATGGCTTTCGGTTCTCTGTTGAAAGAAGGCATCCATGTTAGATTGTCTGGTCAAGATGTAGAGAGAGGAACCTTCTCGCACAGACATCACGTACTTCACCATCAAACTGTTGACAAGGCTACTTACAGGCCGTTGTGCTACCTCTACCCCGATCAAGCCCCGTACACCGTGTGCAATAGTTCTCTATCGGAATTCGGTGTGCTCGGTAATGTCCTTGCATCTTACTTTGGTTTCACGTATCCACGTTAATAACACGATTAACGTATTTATCTTAAATTAATGGTAGGATTCGAATTGGGTTACTCAATGACAAATCCTAATGCACTGGTGTGCTGGGAAGCGCAATTTGGTGATTTCAACAATACGGCGCAGTGTATCATTGACCAGTTTATCAGCAGTGGTCAAGCTAAATGGGTGCGTCAATCTGGTCTCGTTATGCTGCAACCTCATGGCCTCGAAGGAATGGTAAGTTTTTTCTATTTATTTATTTTAATTTCATCGATGCGCTTTTACATCATGCACGTGAATTCGCTTCAGAATTCCTTGAATTATCCGTACATAATTTGTTATTTTTATAGGGACCTGAACATTCAAGTGCTCGTTTGGAACGTTTCTTGCAAATGTCCGCCGATGACCCAGATTATTTCCCTCCCGAGAGCGAGGAGTTTGCTGTGCGCCAGTTGCATGACATCAACTGGATCGTCGCTAATTGCAGCACGCCGGCTAATTACTTCCACATTCTAAGGAGACAGATTGCGTTGCCGTTTAGGAAACCTTTGATTCTGATGACACCGAAGTCGCTTCTTCGTCACCCGGAAGCGAAGTCTAGTTTCGACTTGATGACGGAAAATACCGAATTCCTCAGAGTAATACCGGACGAAGGGCCAGCTTCTCAAAATCCCAACAATGTTAAGAGATTGCTCTTCTGTTCCGGCAAAGTTTACTATGACTTGAAGAAAGCCCGCGCCGAGAAGCAGTTGGACGATAAAGTCGCGATCGCGAGAGTCGAACAGGTAATTAGTATGAAAGATATTGTCAGCTACTATTTTCCTATACTCTTATAAGTTATACTAATGTATCTGCTTTACTGTATGAAAGATTTCTCCTTTCCCGTACGATTTGGTGAAGAAAGAGTCTGCTAAATATCCTAACGCGGACTTAGTGTGGGCTCAGGAAGAACACAAGAATCAAGGTGCATGGACGTACGTCCAACCGAGGTTCCATACAGCACTCAATGGAACTCGCCCCCTGACGTAAGTGTCACAATCGTTATGATCTCAGCTTTTATTTTCTTTTATAAACTCTATTACAATGTCAATCGGTAGATATTTGTGACACACGTGAATTACGAAATTGTAGATACGTATTGTTGCATTTTTGTTACCCAAATCGGTCTTTCTTTTTTTAATGTTTGACTTAGCTGTTTACATGGCCCAAACTTTTCACTTTGTCACTGTTTCGTTTTTCCATGTATTTTGTGAAACTTCGATGTGTATGAATACCGTATTATGGACAAGCTTGAGCACGAGGTTTCGCAATGTTTGTTGCACACGATCGGTTAAGCAAAGTAAAAAATTGGGCCATGTTGCAGCAGCGGAAATGTGGAGAGTAGGGGTAGCGGCGGGTGGTTTAGTAGTTGGTTTTCATCGAGTAAACCAACGACTGTGCCTGAGCCGGAATCGACACAGTCTGACAAACCGCAAAAGCGAACGATAAGGTAACTTTGATCAAAATATTTGACTAGGATATCATAATAGTTTGAGCTTCTACATTTTCGTATTCGGGATGTAAATCCAGGAAAATGCACATTTTTAAGTTTTCATCTTAGCTTCAATTCGAGAATTCATACGTGAATTATACTTTGTGTTCCAGGTACGCGGGTCGTCCCACGGGAGCATCACCTGCGACGGGAAGCAAAATGCAACATTTGAAGGAACTGAAACAGCTTCTCGACGATTCGTTGAATCTTTAATTATTCTTCGTAGCACTATGTAGAACACACACTTTATTTATTTCCTCGCATTATATTTGATCTATTCCATTTGCCCCGCTCCACGTACATCCTTTTGGAGACAAACATAATCTGGTAATTAGTTTCTCCATTATAGATTCATCGGCTGCGCGCGAATATTTCGTCGGCAATGCAATATCCGTTTACCGCCATAGGTTTTAAAATAGATTGACCTATTTGTTTCGGAATTACTTTATCACGACTCTATGGTCCAGTCGTGTATTGAATAATTAATAAACAGGAGTCCAAAGATCGTTTCATGTCCGTTCGCAATGAGTAACACATGTACATACATGCATTTCATTCTTATTTAATGTTTGAATGCGATTCTGTATATTTTTTGCTTTTAATACGTGATATATATAGTGTATATTTATGTTAGAATGAGAGTTGAATGCTGAGCCCGGTGTATGTTTGAGTTAACGAAGACATTGTAGGATGTAAATATGTCAAAAGTATGGAAATTATGTTGGCACGAAACTGTCTCGACATGCTTTACTCATTGCTCGGCTCGTGAGACCTATCGAACGCGCCGATCGGAAATAGCCGCGCGCCGCCGCTTCAAACTTTATTTTATTATGGATAAACTTTTAACTGTATGAAATGAATAAGATCGAAAGAAAGTATTATTTTTAATTTATACAACATTTTACGCAGAGCGTAAATGTATGTCGATAGAATAAACGACTGCGGAGATTTGGATGAAACTTTTTGGGGTCCGGTAAACGAGTATCTACGGCAATTTTTTTATTCGTTTACTTAATGCCGTAACAAATGACAGCCAATGCATTTAATTTTTTATCACCTCTCTTCTTTTCTTTATAGAAAATTAAATGATTGGCTGATCGAGTGAAACTTACGAGGAGACAGGCTGTGTCGTTAATCTCGATCACGTAAGGCATCTCGACGAAGTATAGATTTGTATAAACTTAATTAAAAAGTAGGAAAAAGATAAAGTTTACGAGACCGAGGTGTAATGACACTCTCCGAAAAGTTTCAAGGATTTCTCCCTTTGAAGGGAACGACGGGAGAGGTAGAGGACAACTAGACTAGAAAACATCTAGTTAAAAAAAAGGATTAAACATTATTTTTTCTCAACCAGCGATACGCTCGTGTGAGACGATATTTGTTACTCCATAGGTTGCGATGGCTCAGTATTTATGTTCTACGTATGAATCGTATCGAAGATGGATTTTATGAATGGAATAGTTATCGTACCGTGGGAATGATTGGAAAACATTGTGTCGGATAATATTGATTTGGAGCGTTCACGAATACCTCCCTTTCACTATGTTTTGCGAACAAATGCAAAAATGATAGTACACGATATTTTACTGATTGCTAGAATGTCATAGATACAATGTGATCCAATTTGAGTTGCGGTATTATTATTCTGCTCGTATCAGTTCTTATTATTATGTGCATAATAACGACGATACAGACATGTATGCTTTATTATAATAAAGATTAATAGATCAGAGTTGCTAGAAAGAAAATGAAATTAAGTTTTCTTGGTATACATCGCTGTCGCGATGAAATTTGTAGAGAGCATTATTATTAAATTATCTTAGTCGTTATCGTATTGCGCCTTTTCTTAACTTCATTAGACAGTTTCGATTAGGGAGCACCGAGACACCCTTCCATGTAGTTCACAATTATCATTGTTTGATTACTCTCATCATTTTATTAGAGTTTTTGAAAGGGAATAATTTAATGCAATTTCTGTTCTCTTAATCGATTCTCTTGATCGACAGCTTTTAATTCCTTTTTAAATCTCGTTCCATTCATAATTATTCCTCGTTTTTATTTCAGTATATTTATTGTTTCGGACAAGAAATAAATAAAATATATATATATATGAATATATTATAAATAATAAGATATATTATAATTTCAGTTCACAAATTAATAATCAGTTTGTCCCAGGACACTATACATGATCCTTTTGAAGCTGTTGCTTTGATGAATCTTTTCACCATCTTCCTCGAGGACATTTCCCTAGAAAAATAAAAGAGCAGATAGTGGAACTGTCGACTGCGATTGTATCAAGCGGAGCAGAGTAATGGATTTCAGAGATGCTTGGCACACGTTAGCGGCTCAATAGCAGTTGTCTTTTTATTAAATCTTATATTTGAAACGAATCGTAATCTTAAGATTGGTTTTAGTTCCAAATGTTTCAGGAAAATATGTATCGAGAGGATATAATAAGCGTATAAATGAACATATGCGCGCAAATACGCAAATTACACATACAAGTTGATGAAAATTTTAATAGTCGTTGATGCGATCCTTTATAAAAGGAAGAGGGAACGGACGTCTATAATTTCCACCCTTAATCAAATAAATAAACGTCAGCTATTAATTTATCGAGATAGCCGTCAGCACATGTGAAAATGAATAATGGTAATTTTGATGAAATTCAAGTTCGAGTTGACTGTGTTCGAATTCAGACTGTACAAATCATAAATTTGCTTGGCACGTTCTTTCTAGCGTTAAAGTAAAGAGTGAAAAGAAAAAGAGTCAGGATATTTGTACTTACGTATGGAGCAGGACTCTTTGGTGGATTGTAGGGTACCTGGAAATATAACTATACGTGAACCGAGAGATCTCGACTGGAAATAGAAATGGAAATGAATCGTACGGTACGTACCCTATTTTGATTGACCTTCTGCGGCGAGAAAACACCGGTGCGTGCCGGCTGTTTCACCTCCTGGACCGTATCGCCGATTGCTTCCTCTTGCAGGGCCTTGTAAGCTTCGCTCTTGCTCGGGTCATACTTGACTGGTTTCTTCAGGCTGTACCATTGAATCGCATACACGGACTATTTTTAATTGATTTGCCTCGGATTTTGACTGATCGGTTAGCAGCAGCCGGGTGTTATATCGCCAATTGTTTGTTCGAGAGCGACTTTTCGGACCGCTTCCATGCCCTTTTCATTAATCGAGTCACAGGTATGTCCCAACTAGACGATTTCTTACAATGTACCTTCCCGAGAATCACGTCATCATCCGTACAGATCGTTACGATTACTTTTAAATTTCGATCTTGATACACGATTCGATCGTTCTTATCGGACAATGGGATCGGTAATTCTCGAGAGTCGCTTCTTCATTACATTAGAGTAGAGAAATTAGTCAGGCTTCTGATTTCTATCTACGTTTACTACGATTAATTATTTCAACGATATATAGCATGCAGATATATAGTATTGTTATTTTACAAGCTTAGAGATCGGCTTTCTAAATCTCCTACCAATTTTATCGATTCTACTTGAGATTACTACAAGCAAGCCGCGCTAATTGTACGTTTTCAAACGATCCTAATTACGATTCGAATCACCAAACACTCGATTGCACGCTTATTATCACAATCTCGTTTCTTATTGGCCACGTTCTATCAGTTTGACAAGAATAAACATCGAATAAATATTATAATCCGATCTCCAACAACGCGATATTCTAACGAAAAGCAAAGTCTCCCTCGAGACAAGGAAACGTGACCAAGTGACACGTTAACAAACTATTATATTGTAAGCAATCTGAAACTACGAAATACGTTGCGCGAGAAGCATCGAAAAACGTCTCGAACTGGTCATTTAATTCGGTTTATTGAACTGCGGCCACACGTTCTTCGAGGAGGCGGCCTTTGCCTGCTCCTTCAACATTCTCGCTTGCTCCTCTATTTCCTGTTTCTGTTTCACGAAGGAAAAGTCTATGAAAATGCTGGAAAAATAAACAAACTGCACGTGAGTGTCATCGAATTAATCAGGGTGGTATTAGAGAACTGCGGTGTAAGAATTGAGCTGCGTTTTCTTTAAACTCCTATTACTCCGTGCTGCGATCGCGTGGACCGGCAGTCTATCGTCGGCATAGAACTTCCAATTCGTACGTCCCCCGGATCAATCTTCCGATGCGTCGCTAATCGAGTTACTTAAGATTTTGATAAAAATTGTCCGTTAGTTAGTGGCGTCAAGCTAAAGATTGCATAGAGTTAATTGTGCTTGATAGTGGTAGCAGCATTCAGCAAAAATCCATTGATATTAAATGTTACTAGTTACTCTACTGCAAGCTGCTTAATAATAAGCCTACGGTTCTCGTGAATTCATTGTTAACTTACGGTATGGCGGACGCCTGGCACTTAATAGTATCTGCGATATTCTGTTCGGAGTAAAGCCCGATCGGCGAGTTGAATTGCTTGTGGACAACCTGAGAAACACGTTTCAAATAAATGAGTTACACATCCAAGCGCGCGTTACTCGAAGGGGGGCATGATTAAAGAAGCGGAGACGAAAATCAATTAGATAAACGATTTCCTTTTTATTCAATACTATTTCTACTGAAAATATATTTCGGAACTTTCGTAGAGATAGTTCTTACATGGATGCGTTTTATTTCAACGATGCGGATAAATTAGTTCGATCATCGCAGTGTGTAATAGTTATTATTTGATGATAATTTGACACATTGGACATCAAAATTTATTGCGTCATACTTAATATTGCGAGGGAACCCTTAAATCGAAACGAGTCCAAAACGTTTTCTTATCCATTTTAGTAACAACAAGTGTTTTTGAGGTAAATTTAAAAAACCACTGGCTGGATTAATTAGCGAACTGATATCGACTGCATGCGACATTAAAGTCGGCGATAATTATTGTAATATTTCCTGATGATCCCTTAGTTAAAAACGACGAGAATAATTTTCTGCTCGAAGCGGAAGCATCGGTCGTGAGAGCGAAAGCGACTTGAGAATAAAGTGATTGGTTCAAACCTTAGGAACTTCATTCGGTCCCAAGACACGCTGAAGTACCGATTCTGCCACCTAATCAAATATTATATAAAATATATTTACGAATTAATAGCCCTCGATTATTTGAATGATTTTTTCCCGAGGTAGGAAAAATCTTTGTTTCAAATGTTCATTTTGTAAATAGAGTAGCAAACCCTGACCATCGGTGACTTTGCTCGTTTAAACTGTTACTAAATATACCTATCAGATGGTCATAGTCTGGAAAGGATTGAATCAGCGGATTAAACGGCGCTTACTTTTTGTTTCATAGCAACCTCCGGGTGAGCCGGTTCATAATGGTGCGGTGCCGCCCTGATCATCGGATTCGGATGATGGCGCAAGTAGCATTCCCCGAGCGGAGCATCCTTCTTGATCTTTGCACCTGGTAAAACCAGAGGAGTCGTGCGGTATGGCTGAAAATCATACGGACGGTGTCGTTTAAGGTAACTCTAATTTCGCACGCTCCGATCGCACGTTCGATTATGCCGTCGTATCGGCGTGTCGTGCGCGCGCGAAGTTTTTCGCGAGCTAAATAGGCGCGGGACGGTGGCTTCGAAACGGTGTCAATTACGAGCTAATGAAATCTAAAATAAACCACTGTTACGAGGCCATAGTGATCGATGATGGTACCTCATTAAATTTTGACGCGGTTCAAATAACAAACTGCGGCTCGCGTCTAAAAATATATGGTCGCCCCGATCGGAGCGACGTTACTTTCCCCTTCTTCGTATTCGTCGCTTCGAGTAACACAATAAACGTAATGACTTTGGCAAAACTAGCAAAGCAGGAAGTGAATGTACACTCCAGAATATATTAGTCACAATAACAGTGGCTAAAACCTCAGGTGTACTTGGCTCGCGTTCGCACAATAAAATTGCATAAAACTGTAACGTTACGAAGAAGGCGTTTGCCAAGTAAATATTTCCCGCGGTTACGTTGGCTATCGTTACGCTTGGCGAGTTACGAAATTATTAAAAATATCGTCGAACAAAAGGATGAAAGGTACGAACGATCGTTCCGCGCGTAATTTATCGCTTTTCCCGGGATTTATTTATTTGTTTCAGCCGAGTGAACGGCGTTTCGTCGAACCGGTAACTTCGCGTTTATCCGACAGCACAATGGGTACGGTCGGATTCGGGTGTCGTCACTGGCAAACCATGACGAAAATGAGAATGTCAAGTGGAACGATGTAGAAATAGCGTGAACGTCGAGATAAAGTTACGCGTCGTATTTATAAGACGCGCTTGCGAGAATAGAAAATCGTATTCGGATTCAATCGGCGTCGCCTTTGGTTTTCCGGAGTAAACGATCGAACGATCGATGCAGCCGTCAACCAAATCGGAACACCTATATATATATTATTTAGAAATGGGTCGGGAACAGTATTTTACAGGGCAAGTATAGTGTCTCTCTCGAAATAGACGAAGGCCCCTAGCCGGCAAAAATAACGTGGTACCCTGTAACCGAAATCCTTCATAGTTTCGATGAGCGTTCGTCAAACTTTCATTTCTTCTCGTTAATAGTTCTCGTTGGGAAGGAAACAGTAATGAAATTTCAGTGAGCGGAGGTACACGCGCGGTTTACGAGCGAGACGATTATTTCGGAGAAGGAAGTCGCTTTTTATAAAATGTCCCCGAACTAAATTCGGACACACCGAAACGACGTGTTTCGAAAAGTGTTTATTCGTTGGCTCGGCAGCTATGTGTGCCGAAACTTGAACTCTAACAGTGGGAAAACCTTCCAGAATCTACGGGCTATAGGTGCGCGGAGAGCGAAGGAAGCGGTACGACTTAACGCGCTTTTAGTCGAAGTGATATAGCGACAAATTTTCACGTAATTTTGTATACATGCTTTTCGAATAATTTTTTAGAGTCGTCAAGAAAGCTATCCCTTGGAAAGCGAAACGACAGACCGTGGGAGTCTCGTTTTATGGCCCTCTTGCGTTTGAGTAACCCAGATCTCATTTACGAAAATAGAATAAGATACCAATGAACAGGCCCGTAACGCGCTTACATGCGTTTTATTGCATCGCATTATTAGTCAGTCATGCTCGCGGAGTAATTCTGCTTTCATCTAAATGGTTTCCCTTTCCGTTACGCGCGTCCTTACAGAGCCGCATAATTTCGTCGACGAGCCTCCCGAAAATTCGGCCCCTTTGTTCGTCTTCAATGTCACTGGGATAGAATCAAGACCTAGCCCCGGTTTCACCGAGGGTGTCAAGGTTGGCGCACGTAATTCGGAATCTAGATCATCATCTCTCTCTAATTAAGGCTTCGTTTCAAAGACTATTTCCTAATTAAAGTTTTATCAATAGGTAATTGTTTCGAGGTAAAACACTAGGCGAGACATGCATTCTTTTAATACTACTCGTATCAGCTTGATTCATACATTGTTAAAATATCGAACGTGTTTACGGACTAGTGACCTACATAAAATGTGAAGAACGCGCTCGGTTAAAATTCCATCTTCGTTACAAGTTCCCAACCTCATTTCCCACTGTCTTTAAGCACTGATAATTAAACAGGATAAAAAGTACTTGTACAACTTGTTAAAAAGTAAATTGTATCGAATGCTTTGCTAACGTTAATGTCACTGACCGGCTCGTATTTCGTTTTATCGTTACTCGCGACACACCGCATATTTTGTCGTTATCGTTTCTTGCGATTTCGTACCCAAAACACGGCAGCCTCCTCCTCTTTCGGCTGCACTTCGATGGTGTTACGGTAAATGGTGTAAGCTGGCATCGTTTTCTAATCGAACCGAGGGCTTGGTATTCCTGGAAGCAACACTCTCTGCGGTCCAGCGATCGCTCTCTCTCTCTTCCTTCTCGCTTATCACCGGTGCAGTTCGGTACACTTTTTTTTTTCTCGACCGACNCTTGGTATTCCTGGAAGCAACACTCTCTGCGGTCCAGCGATCGCTCTCTCTCTCTCTTCCTTCTCGCTTATCACCGGTGCAGTTCGGTACACTTTTTTTTTCTCGACCGACGAGGTCCCTGTTCTTTACGAATATTCGCTAACGCACTGTCTCGTTGCGCGGGCGGCACTAACTCTGGCCTTTTCCACGCGACTCCTCTCGCGCTCTTTCTTCTCCTCTCCACGTATTACCGTCGTATCTCGATCGCTCCTACGTTTTACCTTGTTGATCGGCTATACGATCTCGCGTTACGACCCTTCGTTCGCCTCGCGTTACATTTCTTTATTTCCTCCGTCGAGACGTGATCGAGAGTAAGACACCTGCCTTCGAAAACGAATTCCTCAATGGAATTACAATTAATTCAATAATACCTATTTATTTTCATTGCCATTCGCATGTATTTTTGATCGATTGTGTCACATTTGGATCAGCACCAGATCTCGAGAGTTTCGGAATAATTGTACGAAACGCAAATCGGGCTCGCTTCTTCTCATTTCGCTTCTTTTACCGTCCGCTCCGCCGGTTTACGGAACCGTGTTCCTTGATTAATGCACCTCTCAACCTTGCTCCATTATCGTTGACTCGAAACAACACCGACGAAAGTGTTTCCCTTGGCAATGCGTCCCTTTCCATCATAAATACGTACTTAACGTACTAAACATTCTCTTGATTCATAGTACTCGGTTCAACGTATTCAGAGATTTAGATACCCCGAGATGGAGCGAGTAAAACGATCAGCGATGCTACTTTTTCCTATGGAGCGTACGTATCTCCGATGATGAATTTCAGTGATCAGATGGAACCGCAGCGATTCCAGTATTCCAGTTCTAGTACCTCTCCGTCTAGGTGTTCACTTTAGTTTGACGTAATTCTGGTTGCATCGAAGATAAGAACAATAAAAACATGTAAGTACGCGTTTCGTAGCGGAGACCAGGATCGAAATAGTGTTCTGAAATCGTCCTGGATCGCGTAGTATTGGATCGGAGCGGGGTGGTTTCGATGCAAAAGCGTTATTTATAGCGTGGCGACTGTATCTACGCGCGGACTTTCCGGCATCGCGGCGGGCCAACAAAAATATATTCACGCTTCGAACGCCCCGCGAATTTCACGTAAATCCTCATACGTACACACACGTGCCTGGTGTCTGTACCATTCACATCCCGCGTGTTCAGTATTCACGAACCGTGATTCCATCTAACGAAAGCGATGCTAATCACTAGACTACGGATCTTTACACATTTATTGCAAAATTGTATGTGTACACAATTTAGCGGCTAAAGATCTCTAAACTATCAACTGAAATGCATCAAGAATGTTACGTTACTAAATATGTGACAAATGTTGCCTTGCTAAATATTGGCATTTCATATTGGCATCTTACAAGTTTTGGTTTGAATCAGAAACGACTAGCTGAATTAATATCGGTGCCATCAGATAGGAGAAATGAAACATTTTTAATCGTTCTACTTGGACGAATAAAGTTTGAAAGAGAAGAAGAGTGACGAGTGAAAGAAGCAATGAATGAATCGTTACTGAACGTAGCGGGGACTTGGAATAATTTTTGATCAAGTTTCGATCGAGGTTGAACTCGAAATAGAGCACGGAAATAGCGAATTAAGTTCGACAAATATTCTGTCATCCTACCTCCTCCCCGGTGAATCAACCATGAGTTATTGAATATCAAACTGTCCGACTAATTTCGTAACGGTGCGCGGCTTGCCAAACACGATCTACCTTGTACTTTGAAATCCAATATCTTCAATTGTTGTCTACCCTCGATGTAAATTAATCGGAATTAAATATCGCTCGCATCCCAGACATTAGAATCGAGGGGGAATTGTCCGAGGAACAAGAAAATGCTTGACGACGGTCAATTGTTTAAGAGACCTGTTGCAACGCGCCGCTTTATTTACGGTTCAATGAACTTCTCTATAAGCTGTCTAGTCTGACCAGGCGCCGTTTACGTTCGCAAATTTAGGGTGCGTTGGAAAACTTTCCAGAATCACGTTGCAGATCGTACACGATGTTGTTTCGAACCGTAACCGGTATCTCTTTCGAATCAGTTTGCCAAAATGAAGACACGCATCCCTGCACCAGTCAAGCCGTAAAGCGAACAGTTGTATAAATTTATTGCGACACGGTTCGCTGCGGACGGCGAGTATCACGTTTTAAAATGTATCTGTACCTGTGACAAATAGGCTCTCTCCTCTCGGACCTCGTCGAGATGATCATGGGGCAAGCGAAGACCTTCTGGTGGCGATGTAGGTCGGCTGTAATCGTCGAACGAAGGCGGTGGCACGGGGCTCTTCGGTAATGCCGATGGAAGTTTCGGTGGTCTGGCTCTATAGAGGAATGGAAACAGGCACCTTACTAATTAGTCGACGTGAGACCAGGTCCCTTTCACGAGAGACGTCAATGATACTTTCGACAATCATTTTCGAATTCGTTTAAGCGGAAGCCGCGCATGCCTTCGTTAAACATTTCCATAGCCAAAGAAAGGAAACGCTAGAATTGCATCGATTTTTTGAAAAATCAGTAGTTTAATCTTTAGATAGTGTCAAGCAAATAATTAGTTTCTCAAAATGAGTTTTGCGTCTGAACAGCGATTGTATTAAAAGGAAAATGATTGTCGAGACAAAGTCGATGATGATCCCCAATGCGGCGGCGAGCTGTCAATCAGGCGCTGCGATTAAAGCATGTAAAAAAAAAGAAGAAATAAATCGTTTAATGTCGAAGCGTGTGTCAGGCACATGTCGCGCACAGCAGGCGGGCGGCAATACTATTATAAAATAGCGCGGGGCGATAAAACGATGCGACAACACGAGCGCATAATAATAAAAGGTGGAAATTGGTTTCTGACAGACTAGTGACCGCAGCCCTGTCGCCAACGTTCGACCGGAATATCGGAGGTGACGTGGTAATGCTGATACGTGATGCGTTCGACGGCTCAGACCTTTCGACCACGAGCCTTATAGATTCTGAGTTTTGAAGTAGATTCTGGGCGTCTACATGCCTCACGTCTCGCGCGTCGTAATCGTCGATTTTCCTGATCACATCACCCCTCTGGAGCGCCTCGTTCTCCGACTGCAATTACACACAGAAAATATTCAATCGTATCTAATCGTTCCTCGTGCCCGTGAAAGAACGCCACAATCCGAAGCATCGTCTTTTTAATAGCGCCGCTTCGATTTACTTGGATTGCGACGAGCGAAGCTAACGGACCGAAACGATTCGCTATTGGATTTTTGGTCAAATCTGATAAATGAAAATGCCGACTCACATTTATGTGTCGGCTGTTTAAAATATCGCAAAATTGTTAGTTGATTAGTTCGACGTATGAAGAATATTCGATAAAAGATAAATGACTCTCGATTAATATACATAGTAGGTACGAG
>SHCU01000051.1:254126-267967 GCA_004307685.1 Ceratina australensis | reverse complement strand
TATGCCAAGAACACCATTAAAGATATCTCCTGGTATGGCTCTTATTCTCGTATTATATCCGACTCGTTGCACTTTGTCCAAACTTACTGTTTGCTGCGAACTGCTAACAGCGATGTGTTTTTGGCTGTGCTTATTTTTGGTCAAAATACAATGAGTTAGGTGTATTTTATTTTTACGTTTATTCATTGTGTTTACAGATGGGAAACAGATAGATCCGAAATTAATTAGAGTCGTTCCTGTTTCGAAAAGGGTATTAAACGTTATACCCAAACCTCCGTCTCAGGCTCACTTGAAACGAATTATTGGATGCTCTTGGAGTGCTTTCAGAGGTACTTTTATATTTTGATGTGATACGATGAATTACAAAATAATTTCATCGGACATGACTGTCTTTTTAAATGTTATAGGCAGGGCCAAGCAAAGTTATAAAGAGAAAGAAGAGTACAATGAAGAGATCGAGCAGAAACCGTCGACGTCTTGTAACCAGCTGCAAATTGCGCGCAAGGCGACAAAATATCAAACAGTGGATAATTCGATCAAAAACAATGATTTCCTTGGCGTTGTGTCATTCGATTCGAATAAGAATTATACTAAAGATGGAAATGAGACGATCAATGGCATTAGAGTTAATAAGAAATTACTTTCGGAAGAGCAGAAAGATAGCAGAAAGATACAAAAATCTTGGAAACATCACGTAGTTAAAAACGGCATGGTATGTAAATCTAGACGGCTGAGAACCGTGTGGGCTACAGAAAATGAGACTGGGAAAAATACTAAATGTACGAATGATATTGAAACTAAGAATTCTGTTCCACCTGTATCTGTAAATATGAGCTCGCCTTTTGACGAGGAGTCAGAAATGGAAGATGACGATGATGACGATGACATAACGGTTGAGAATATTGCGGAAAGAATAAAGAAGAGGAAGATAAGCGCGGATAAGAGCACGGATTTGACGAGCGTTTGTCGTTTGAATGCGAGCTTGGAAACGATGGGAAGGGGAAACGCGAGGAAAAGATCATGCAGGAAAGCTAAGTTTGAATGTAAGACAGCTGCCGACGTTTCTGTTAGAATACAGAGAAGGACTAGAACTAAGTGTAATAGAACTGCCTTAACGAAATCGAAACAGCGAAGTCGAGTACGTCCAGCGGAGAAGTCGAGTATAAAATGTTTCAAGAAGAATGATTCTACAGCTTCTATAGGATACAATTGTCAGGATAGTAATTCTAGTTTAAGGAAAGTAACGCGAAAGTTGAGACACGCGAGCAGTCCAGTGAACAATGGGCCGGGTGTAACGCGTAACGGTACGGAGAGTGACAGTTACAATTTGTCCAAGCTTTGTAGCGACGCGCAAGAGTGTATATCGGAAAATAATAACACTACTGGGAGTACAGTGTCCGATGAGGAAATCGTTAAGGAGCAAGAACGAATGGAGAGGTTGGTGATACAAGAGAAAGAAGATTTCGAGTTGGCGAGGAGGTTGCAGGCTAAGTTCGATGAGATGCAGAGAATAGCTGGTCGAACCACGCGGTCTAGAAAAGCGATCGAGAGTGAAATGATCGAGCTGGACTCGTATAAAATCGACGCCGGAAGAAGCGTGCAAAGAGCAATGAACGCGCATACTGCCAAATCATCGATTCTTAATCATACCGTAAACGCAAAAGCCAAGAGACGCGGTAGACCTCCGAAGCATTTAAAATAAAATGATCTACCTAGATACACTGATCGTTACGCCTGCGAACTGCAAACCTTCCACATGGACGTTCCTATAAATTATGAAGAAAGGTTTGAATTTCATTTTATACAATACCGCACTATCTTAATCGAATTATTTGCGTGGCTTGACATGCGTACCTGGATATAAATAATGCGATCGTAAAAAAGGAATAAGAGATTTTTCAATGCGCTTAAATAAACGTATTATGAACGTCTTTATTTACGTTCGATGTTAATAAAGCTAACTGTTGAACGCGATCACTAAACGAGTCTTCGAGCGTGTTTTTTAGGGATGGTTTTATCCCGAAGAGTAACTTATCAATTTTATTCTCTTTTCGCTCTTCAAATCGTGTCATATAATATACTACGTACTAGTTGGGAAACACATTTGACTGATACAAAAAGCGTGGGGATTCTTGAGATTAAAATCATAGCTTTAAAACGAGTTACTACGTCTAAAGAACAATATATAAACTATACTGTAGTAGAAACTGTTATCGCGTTTCCTAATAAAATATGTGAAATACGTAATTGAACACCGACTTATTTTACGAAGAGGGCATAGACATCGGTCGGATAGATATCGTTTCAATTTCCGTACGTGGTTATAGGAAAACGAAATGGAAGATTTAACAGACGTGCAACTAAAATTGATTTACATTTCAGAAGAACATTATTTTATGCGTAACATTTTTTGTACTATAGCAATCATCTACTATTTTTTTATTCAAATGAATTTTAACTAAGTCCGAGGAGTCCTACGCTTTCAGCGCTTCCCATTTCTTTCAGCGTCCGACGACGTACACGCTTCTACTCCAAAACTTTTCATTTTACTTTCTTCGTCATTTGGAACACGCAATGCCTCTTAGCTTTGATTAGCATATATTTTTCATGCGGACGTCATAGAACTCGCAGGGGATGGCAACGTCCTCGATTCTCAAATCAAATTATTTGGATCATTTTTCGATCAAAACCCTAAAAGCTGACTTTATATATATATATATGTATGTTTAGAATCACACTGTTAATAGCCAATGCATTTTCTCTTATTTACTTATTGTATTTCATTTTATGTAAATGCATTATCAATGAAATAGCGTTATCGTATAAGACATTATTAAGCTTTACGAGCGACGGGAGAAACGAAGTCACGAGCCAAGCTTTGCTTCGCGAAACTACAAATGCATGGTCTGTAAAATACTACTCGATTATAAATTGTCCGCTTACAATTAAAATTACGTACGAAGTAGCGTTAGGGGGGAAATCGCGAAGAAGCAGAAACTGTAAACAAGCTACTACGCTTGATCGAAAGAAATTTCGCAAGTTCTCATCATCCTTGTGCACGAACAATATCAGATTGGGATGCGCTGCAGAGACTACCGAGAGTTGTTCGCTAGACACGATTAACATTTAGGTTTATTTCTTATTCCGTCAATAGTGATAGTCTTTCACTTTTTTTTACATGGTTTATAGATACTTACGATTAATTGTATCATCGCGCGCGCTAAGCGATAAACGACTAATCGCGTGGACGTTGAAATTCACAGTATCAAATATGGATGGAACTAAGTAAACTGTAAGATTTATGCATAATGCGTAAAGGAAATATTTACGTATAGATCGATCACAGTACACGATATCGTCGGGGAATAAGTATTATTAAATGAGGAAGCGTAGCGAGGAACATAGTTCGAGACTCGAAGATAAAGGGATGAAGAGAGTGATATGAATTTGTAAAGAATCATTTTTATACGCATTACACGAACTGTGTGGATAGTGGTAATGTGTCGAAAGTACAGTTTTATGTGTATAATAATTGTATATCGAGTAGGTACAATGGTCGGTACCATCGTTCTTCCAGATACCTTTTATGTACGAACACGAATAAATAGATGTAATTATTCTGCAGATCAATGCTTCCTGTCATTTCATTCGAACAGGATTCCGTTATTCCGCTATTTAATTAAATTAGCGTTTAAATTAATATTGTACGCGAAGAAAACGATGTACCATCGTCAATCGTCGGTACGTTATCGATTTCTGCTAAAAACATTTAGCGGTGAAAGTTCGAGCGTTAAATTCGTAATCGAAGAGTGAACGCGTAATTACAACACCTTCGCGCAATCATTACATCAGTTCTGCGAAACGAAAACTAACGAGCAACGGGCTTTCGATTCGAGTAGTTTCAATTAGCGATAAGTTTAATTATAAGCGCGTTGCTGGAGGAGTACTCGGAGGGAACTCGATTCAAATTCGTATGGATCAACCGAGGGGGAGGAGTGCCAAGAGAGTACAAACAAATTGGTGTGAAAACGTGATCCGATCGGACCTCGGAGAAAGAGGAAAACGGCATCTAGGTGTAAAATATCGGTAAGTATGTAAGTAAAGAGTAAGTGCATTCAAGGTATGTATAGATATATATATATGTATACGTATATACGTACCTGTAAGAACCACGGCGGGTGCAACGTGACCCGGGGACCACGTGATGGTGTTGGCCAATGAAAAGGTACGCGGGGACGCGGTCACGTTGCAATCGGCGTGGCTCCGTGTTCCCCTTGCTCTTACTGCCTATCACTCCTTCTCTATGTCCGCTGGACAATTTGTTGGCATATGCGAACAACTGTTATCTGTGCGCGTTCCATGCTCCTCCGTCGCGAGTCGTCTCATCGTCGCGTCTACTTCCTCCCCCCAACGACGCCCTGACGCCCTCGCCCTCGCCCTCGCCGAAAATTTCAAACGAGTGCCTCGCCGACCGTGACGAAACCGATACGTGCACCACGTTACCATGCGATTTCTTCGATCTCCTACGCAATTCGAACATCCGAACCGATGTATACGATCGTGAAGTTCGCTTCTCCGTGAGTCGAAAACCGTGACAACTTGTCGACTTGTCGCAGCAACAGCGTCGCGGACATTTAAACATGCTCCCCTACGATCCATGTAAGTAACATATTAAATACGGAGTGTTCGCGTAGACCGCAAATCAATGAATTACCGATACTTACTATCCGATTAGATTCGTGGAATCCGTCGGCCACCGCGTAGTTCTCGTTCGCAACGCTCGCAGGCGTTATTGTCCGTCTTTTATTCCGTCTTTTTACTCGATAGGACCGAGCGTTGATTTCGCAACTCGGGGAAATAACGCTGAACCAGCGTGGCCGAGCGAAATACATTGCGCGTTCGCACGGAATCGAGACCGCGACACATTCTGTTTTATCGGCGACGATCGAGGAGCTCTCGGGCTTGTAATATAATAGTTACGTCACGATCTATACGGAAAGAAAAGCGATTATGTCAGTAGGTCACCGCGTTGTTTCCGCGCAACTTTCTAACAATAATAAAGTATCTATCCGCTTTTTCGTTCCACGTTTATTTACCCTGGTTCGCGGTATAGATTTATCTTGTAACGCGATGCAATTGCATTTGCCGTTCGAATTACGACGTGTTATCGAAATTACGTAACGAGACCGAGAGCGAGCGAGAGGTATCGCGATTTCTTGCAAGTTAAGAATATTTCTATATGCGTGTCGAACTCAACGTCGTAATTATAATAATAATTTTCAAGCGCGACACGGTGTCAATTATCCATCGCGGATAGAATTCATTTCAAGATTTATTCGAAGATATAATCCAGAAATTAAGTTGACGTACTTCAAAAGTTAATTTGTTATATCGTTCAAGTTACGATTATTACTTAAACCGAAGTACCAGTGTCGACGCTAAGTTGCTCTCGAATGTAAAAAGTATAAATGTAGCGCATTAACGTCTAAAAACTGTCGGCAGGTTTAGCGTTAAAAAATATATTTTATCGCGTTAAATAAATATCTGTTTCGGTTGTAAATGCTAATGAAGCGAAGGATACGGGAATGATCGGTATCGACCTCGAAGTCGGTTAAAATCAGGACGAAGAAATGCAAAAGAAATTTAGTAAATCCTTTGGCAAAGAAATGCGAAGGAATGAAGCTGGTGAAAAGTCGAACAAGTATTACGTGCATGACATAATATGCATCGCTATTAGACGAACGCTTGCGTTACTTACTATCGATTCCCCACTCTCCGACGCGCGTCAGACGGTACACCTAACCACGGTAGAATCTACTGCAACACGTCATACGTGGCGCGTGGCCGGTTACTTACGCGCTTCTGGCTAGCAAGTAGAAGCGTCGAGTGCGCGTCAGACAACGGGACTCGTCGCTTCTATCGGTCGTTTTCGATAACGATGCCACAGAAAAGATACGTTTCATTTCCTTGGGAAAGAATAATAAAATTCGCACTTATGACAATTTATGCACCAGATTAGGGATTGCAGGGATTACTTGGTAAAATGAAATAACGACGCTCCCTGTTACGTTTAATACTACGCTTAATTGAATCTCTTTCGGAAGTTCGATTCTGCATCGAGTTCTCCTCCCTCTTTTTAATTTCCTACACGCGTCGATAAAACTTTTAATTGGCAGTCTAATATCTATCGGTGATTATCCAAACTCGAATACGGATATAGTAACGGTAGAAACGGAAAGGGAATCGGGAACCAAGCGAAACTGTATTAAGGATCTTTTGCATACGCGCGCGACGTGAATTGACGACAAACGAGCCTCGAGAGAGAGAGAGAGAGAGAGAGCAGAGAGCAGTGCTTTTTTCTAACCAGCGAAAAGTTTCAATCAAGAGAATAGTACTTAGATCGATCGGCCTTAATGACCTAAAAAACAGCTTGAATCGAACTGAATTCAGAATTGACTCATCGAAATGACGGTGTCCGGAGGCTGAGGATACTGTTCGATCAAGGCCGCGTTTCGAACGGGACCCGGCAAGAGGAACACCCGACTTCGGAATCGCGTCTCCCTCGGGAGGGATAAACGGTGGGAGGCAAAACTGAATAAGAGAACATAGGACGCGTGTATGTACGTTGTCGCGCACGTGTACATAAAACTGATTTACAAATGTGACGTACACTCGGTTGAGCGTTGCATGTGAAAAGTGTCCGCGAAGAGACAAGCGAGGGGAAGATGAAAGGCGGGCAGAACAGCGAGGTGAATCCGGAAGTTGCGGCACGTGGCGACGGAGGGAAGCACGCGGTTCATTGGTTTCGCAAGGGTCTCAGGCTTCACGACAATCCCTCGTTGAGAGAGGGCCTCGCCGGTGCCTCTACCTTCCGCTGCGTGTTCGTTCTCGACCCGTGGTTCGCCGGTAGCACCAACGTCGGCATCAACAAGTGGAGGTGAGAATAGACGGGCCGCAACTTATGGTCGCGGACCGCGACGATCACCGAGGAACCGCGAAAGATATAACTAGAAGGATAACTAGGAAAATTGTTTCGCGTTTGCTTTGTCGACAGGTTTCTGTTGCAGTGCCTCGAGGATCTCGACTGCTCGTTGAGGAAACTGAACTCTAGACTGTTTGTGATACGCGGCCAGCCGGCGGACGCTCTGCCGAAGCTGTTCAAAGAATGGGGCACTACGAACCTGACGTTCGAAGAGGATCCCGAACCATTCGGTCATGTCCGGGATCTTAACATCTCGGCACTGTGCAAAGAGCTCGGTATCTCGGTGGTCCAAAAGGTGTCGCATACTCTATACAAATTGGACGAGTAAGTAGCGATTCGGTTTCGATTCACCGTGCTGGAATTAGTCAATCACTTTCGCATCGTCGCACTTTTTAGGATTATCGAGAGAAATGGGGGAAAGCCACCGTTGACGTATCACCAGTTTCAAAATATCGTCGCCAGCATGGATCCTCCGGAACCGCCGGTACCAACGGTCACTGCCGCCTGCGTAGGCTCGGCGTATACTCCTTTGAAGGAGGACCACGACGATCATTACGGCGTTCCGACGCTCGAAGAATTAGGTAAAGTTCGCTCGATTGATCGAATCACTTCGAGAGGCATCACTTTGAGCAAATTATTAGGCTTCGACACGGAAGGGCTTTTACCACCCGTCTGGGTAGGCGGCGAGAGCGAAGCGTTGGCACGGCTGGAACGGCATCTCGAGAGGAAGGCTTGGGTGGCCAGTTTCGGGAGACCGAAAATGACCCCGCAATCGTTGCTGCCTAGTCAGACCGGTCTCTCGCCTTATTTGCGATTCGGATGCTTGAGCACACGACTGTTTTATTATCAACTGACCGATCTTTACAAAAAGGTAAGGAGAGACACTCGCGTGTTAAACTATCGCGGATATTTTTTAATGACCGCTGGTACAACGCAGATTAAAAAAGCCGTACCTCCGCTCTCGTTGCACGGACAACTTTTATGGCGCGAGTTCTTCTACTGCGCCGCGACCAAGAACCCGAATTTCGATCGTATGCAAGGTAATCCGATTTGCGTGCAAATTCCCTGGGACAAGAACGTCGAAGCGCTTGCTAAGTGGGCAAACGTGAGTGAATTAAAGATATTTACGCGGTTCATAAACGAGCATCGCGGTCGAGCCGACTGATCGTCTTTGAGCTTTCGAAAAGACGAAAGATATTTGTCGAACAGGGTCAGACAGGATTCCCCTGGATCGATGCGATCATGACTCAGCTCAGAGAAGAAGGTTGGATACATCATCTAGCTAGGCACGCTGTTGCTTGCTTCTTGACCAGGGGCGATCTTTGGATTTCGTGGGAAGAGGGAATGAAGGTAGAGGTCTCTCTAATTGAAACGCGAACCGTATCGAGCATCTCTATATACTCTATCATCTCTATTCTCTCTGTCTATCACTACTCCCCTCCTAAGGTATTCGATGAACTACTGTTGGACGCCGACTGGTCGGTCAACGCGGGGATGTGGATGTGGTTATCGTGCAGCTCCTTCTTCCAGCAATTCTTTCATTGCTATTGCCCCGTGAGGTTCGGCAGAAAAGCCGACCCGAACGGAGATTACATTAGGTAAAGAAAAATTCGTAAAAAGAAAATGCAAGAAAATTTCCGATGCCGTTTCGTTATTAATCGTTATTATTCCAGGCGGTATTTGCCGGTTTTAAAAAATTTCCCTACGAGATATATTCACGAGCCGTGGAACGCGCCGCTCAGCGTGCAACGCGCGGCGAAGTGCATAGTCGGCAAGGACTACTCGTTACCGATGGTAAACCACAGCAAGAGTTCCAGGATCAACATCGAAAGAATGAAACAAGTTTACGAGCAGTTGAACAAGTATCGCGGAAACGGTTAGTCCCCTGCTTTCGATAGACACAAGTTACGAACGGAATAGAACGCTGTTTTATCGTTACAGGGACCTCCCTTAAAGGAGAAACCGTCGGTGAGTGATGTTACGTCTATTTCAGTTTTCCTTATCGCGCGCATGGCTGAAAAGGTTCTCCTCTCTTCTGTTTCCAATTTCCTTAAACGATTCCGTGACGCACCCCGTAACTATTCTCGTTCTCCGGAAGGTTTACTGAACGCGTTACCGCCGCCCCCGGCGATAGAGAACGAGGAGGAGAAGAAGAAGACGAAACAGTCTCCCCAGCGGCCGGAGGATCAACAGAACATGGAAGCGCTCGTTAAGACGACTCAACGTCATCAGCACTGAACGGCTTTATTTACGGCAGACGGATGATCCGAGCAGGAATGAAATCTCGACTTCATATCTTCTTTATTCGACTCATACTCGTTTTATTTATTTGCTTTCTATAAAAGTTCGATATCTGAATCGGATCATCGCGAACGCGTTAATTGCTCCGAGTTCCGTTATCTGTTTGTCTCAAATGGTTTCGATTATCCGCAACTCGAGGCCGTCGCATCTACATGTCGCGTTTCTCAACGTAAACGCGTATCGATCACATGTTCATTCGAAAACGTGTAAGCAATGATGACGCGAATTTATTAATTCTCATCGTTAAACATATATTTGTCGTAATTAAATTTTTCATGTAAACCGACGAGTCAAGCGTTTTGAAATACTCTGTCCCGAACGAGATACCCAACTCGCTCCTTTCGAAGTTCCTTTCCGGCTTGGATAAAGAAAAATCATATGGGATTTCGTTATGGCAGATAAAGAATGTGGGTAAATACTCTGAACACCAACATTTTACTCATTTCGAACATTTAATCCCCTAATCGTCGCGTTCCTCGGCGAGAACATGAATCGAAGGGAGGTAGGTCTCAGCTTGATTCGAATCATGGAACGAAGTCCAGGGGGGTCACCTAATTGACGTGTTTTCTCGACTGAAGCGCATCGATTTGCGTGGGGCGTAGAAAGTATAGAACCGCGTTCCTTACGTAAAATAATCCTTATCATCTCGCATAACGAACGTTGTACGCGTTCTCGCTCGTAGCTTACATCTCATTTGCTAATCGTATGTATGCATGTATGTATGTATGTATGCTTCTCGCCTCTCTCGCTTCGCGTTAAACATCTGTCCACGCACCAGGAAAGATTTACATCATGGGGATCATTTTTTTATTTTTTCATGTCAACAAATGATATATTTTTAGTGCCTATAGTACTTATAGTTTTACAGTACATTTCTCGTTAGATTTAAACAATTACAAATGAACATTCTCCAACATTCAAAGACGGAACTCTAAATGTTTCATTTTTTTTTTATTTTGCAAACTATCCTTCTTCCCCCTTTCTATCCGCTGCTCTTGCGCGCCCATACATACGCATACGCACACGCACACGCACACGCACACGTTTCATCATTCATCTTCGCTCATCCAATATCGCCATTTGCTTTCCTTTCTTCTTTCTTCTCGTCTCCCTTCCTTACCTTCCATTGCTCTTAAATTAGAGACTTATTCGATTCGTCTATATGTCCGTTTATTTCGCTCCTCGCGCATCTTACAAACGCTTATGTGTCTCGTTACGCGCAATAATCGGTGGTAACATCGTGTCTCTCGATGAGTCTCCAAAATGCGTAGCAGCATCATCGCGATATCTCGTCGCCTAAATTCTTATCCCCCGCGACCATTTCTTTTAATCGTAAACTCTCATCGCGATCTACGAAGCAGCAATCTATCTTATTCTGTTCCCTATTATTATTATTATTCATTATTATTATTATTATTATTATTATTATTATTATTATTATTATTATTATTCATTATTTCTCTTAGCGTTTATTATTAATATTATTAATATTATTATTATTACCATTATCGTTAAGTTGGTATTTATTATTTAATTCGAAGTCTAGCCACGTATTCGAAGGTCGAGAGAGTTTGAAAGTTCGATCAAACCGACCAGCGAGCAGCGGGGCTATGTGTGTACGAAAGAATAAGTAAAAAGAAAATTGATGGGATCGAGGGAGGAAAGAAAAGAAGAGATGTACGTCCAACGGTTCGAATTCGCGGCACAACGCAACGCCGGGGGAAGAGAGACGGGGATTATTATTAGATGAAAATGATATCGGATATGGAGGTCGAAAGTTGGTTGGCTCGCGGATATCTCCGCGGACTGGAACGGCAGCTTTAATTTTCCGGTGAATCCTATCCAATTCGAAACTCTCTGACAAACCTCCGTCTTCGATCCCAACCCCGTCGCAATTATTCCATCTCCTCCTCGTCTTTCAGCCGCACACACGCCCCTGATATCACTGCGTACGTGCATACACACGCGCTCTCTCCCGCAACCCCCGCTCTCCCTCCCGCCCCCCGCTTGCGTACATACGGACGAGTCGTGCATCGCGGATCTTTGCACGGCGCATTGGGAAAGTCAAGGACACGATACGTGTCGAGAAATAAAAATGTATACGCCCTATCTATAACTACGTTCCATCTCGGTAAAAAGCCGTGGTTTATTAAACGAATAGAAGAATCGCGCGATTTCGTTACTCGATAGAATCGCTGAAGAATCCGAACGAATATCGAAGCTTCGTCGAGAACAGTCTTTCTAGGTCGAGAGTACAGTTTTTAGGAGAGAGAGAGAGTGAGAGAGAGAGAGAAATATAGATAGGTGGATAGATAGATAGATAGATAGAGGTAGAGAGAGAGAGAGAGAGAGTCGATAAATCGGAGGTCAGAGGAAACGCTTATAGTTACGATGAGTGAACGATCCCTCTCGGTTAATACGCGTAGACATTGGTGCGAAAAGAATGACACGGTACCTTTTACCGAGGAATCTTTATAGGATGCGAATCAGAATGCGAAGAATATGGAATTTTGTTGTTTCAAGGTACGCGTCGTAAGTACTTGTTACGTGCTCGAACGGTGCTGTGTAACGCGGGCACGTGTTCGTGTGCACGCGTGTCGTCTATAGGGTCACGTGCATAGAGAAAGTACGGTGGATTGGATCGATGACCTAATTAATTGATAAGCGACGAGGTGTATCTCTAAGTCGGAGAATCAAAGGCTCGTGCGAGAGAAAAATCGGACAGCTCGGAACGAGCGGTTTCTCGGCAACCAGTTGCGCGCCGATGAAGACGCGTCGAAGGTGCTCTCGGTTCGCGAGATCGCGACCGGGGCCAAAAATTCTGCTTTCCTCCGTCGATCGCTTTCTGTTTCTCTCAACGAATATCGGTTTAAGCGTACGTACTGCCGTGACGTCGCCGTGAAGAATGCAGAAACAAAGAGAAGGCGAATAGGCACGAAGATGCTTCTTCTCGCGGCGTTCACCTGTTCGTCACCAGTATCGCCGACACCTGTTCACGTTATCGCGACGCATTTTGAAGAAACACATGTCCGACTCGTACATATACGCGTGCAGCCCTTCTTCTTCTTTCTCCTTTCACTTTATCTTCGTTAATCCCTTATCCGTTATCGAAATTATACACCACGCATCGTTCCCCTTCTCCCTTTCCTGCACTCGCACGCAGTTCTCTCTCTCTCTCTCTCTCTCTCTCTCGTTCTCTCGCGCGCGCTTTCACTCTTTACCAACTACGCTCTACCCTCGCATTCTCCGTCACATCGTCACTCGCGTTTAAGTCGATTTGATTCGCGTGGAACGTATCTATGCGTTTACTGAATTAGCTTCGATAATTATTTTGTTTCGGAATTATCCATCTCGGTACAATTAGTGCGGTTAACTAATCTATACTATTAACTATGTTCACAATGATCGCTACAATTTACTCATAGTTCATAGTATAAATGTCGACAGCTTACAATACGTATGCTACGCTAACATCGGACTCAAATGTTGTATCGAATGCGGCGTGCTACCGGAAATCCTTATTCTCTTCGCAGGTTCAACGATTCCCTCCTATCCGGCATCGGCGCGTGGCCGACGCCCCACGCGTAACTCACGCTCCTTTGTTTCTCGTTTCCTCTTCCCCCTGTCCCTTATTCCTACGTCTGCGTTCCGTTTCGTTTCGTCCTCGATAAGGCAAGAGCAGAAAACAAAGTCAAGGAGAAAGATAGCGAAATTTCGCGAGTACCGGTACACGTGCGGCAAAAGCGACGCGTTTTGTCTTCACCGCTTTTCCTCCTGTTTCCCGCTTTCATTTCCTCCGCGTTCCACCTTCCTTCGTCGTTTACCACCCAACGGTCCCCCTCGCGTAGACCGGTCTTCTCAGTTTCATATTTCTCTCGCATCATATTCTTTTTTTCGTATGCACAAGCAACGGTTAATAATCCTACGTAAAACTATGCGTTTAACACGCCTATTTAATTGTGGGCACGAAGGGTTAGTATATATTATGTACCTTACGCTGTTAACTCGCCCGTTTGAAGCGTACGGTACACCGTAAGAAATAAATAGCCATGCCGCGGGCTTCAAGCGGACGGGTTAAATACAATTGCTAATTCGTTTTTATAATACGTTAACATCCTTCCTCTGAGTTCTCTCTTTTCCTCTATCGTTTTCTTGTTTCATTTTTTTCATTTTTTTTTGGTTAACAACAACAGATCTTACTTAACTCTAATTATGTTTCTGGTTTTATACTTTCTAAGGCCTTGATACTCGAAATACATACTCTCGCTAAGGCAGTGGCTCTTTTAACTCACGCGCGCACCCTTTCTCTCCCCCTGTCTTTCCTCATCGGTATCTCTCTCTCTCTCTCTCCCTCTTTCGCATTCTCTCGATTCTCACATCCGTGCAATCGTACCTATGTACGTTCATTTTAACGCGATGATTTCCGACGCAGGTGAGGTAACTCCGTTTGCTCGGTAGAGTCTGAGACCCTCTACCCGTTTCAAAGAAACTCTACGTGAAGGTCACAGAAAACGATTCTTCGCTGCGAATCTATTTTCACCTAAGGGCTAAGGAAACA
>SHCU01000051.1:231401-250580 GCA_004307685.1 Ceratina australensis | reverse complement strand
TTTTCACGGATGTCATGTAAGTACAGGAAATAAGAATCGCGTTTGCGTATTGTGCGTTTCGTCGTTTCTCACCGGCGACGACCGCCGAGTCGATTGGTTGGTTCGTCGTGTCTGGAGCCGTGTTCGTCGATGTTCGATCGTTTACGCGCCACAAGTGCTTCTTCGTATATCCTCTTCTACTATACAATAGATTTCCCTACGTTCTAAACTAAATTCGCTTACTCGTCGTCAGTCGCGTTTATTCTTCGCTCTGCTCAACGATTCTAATCCGCGTGCAACGCGATCAACTTAATTGCCCGTTCACTCCCATTCATCCCCACCTCCGTGTTTTCTCTATGTACTAAAATACGGTCGCGTCTCATCTTCGCCTTGAATCCAGTCAGAAAATTTGTTTCATCGGAAAGCAACCGCGCGGATATCTACGAAAAATTCTCACTCGTTAAGTTCTCCTCGATTCATCGACGCGACACACCCGCGCGCCGTGTATCGCCCATCCGTCCACTATCTCTTTTCTCCGCTAATTCGCATACATACACGCCGCGCGAAAAGTGTATGCATGCTTACATGTGTGCGTATACATGGACGTTCACATGTGCGTTTACACGCGTACAGACAGAGACACACGCGCTTCCATGCACGCACAGGTACACACGTATGCATCACACGCGAGCTTCACATACGTACGCATGTAAATCGAATATATATATTTACACACGTTTAATCGTATATCACCTGCGCACGTACCCCCGCCCGTAACATTTCTCTCACCGCGGTAATTCCTTTACAATTATCTATTTATATGTATAATATTTATAATATACCGTAATCGCTTACCTCGCGCCGTCGGGAAAAATTTCGATCCCACGATCGTCCCTTCGCGATCCTCCACTCTCTCTCCCTCTCTTTCTCCCCTCCTCCTCCTCCACCTATTCTTATGTACAGGCATACACAGGCTTTCTTTCTCTGTTGCGCTATCTATTATCTTTCGTTCGTATTATAAATGTAAGTTAGTAACAATTATGTATTGGACAATGTTTAACAACGCAACGAATGCACACGCCGGCTTCTGTGTTTCGCGCGCGCGCGCGCGCGCACCGCCCCTTCTTCGATATCGCTTTTACGCACGTATTTACGTACACGTGAGTACAATCACGCGCGAATAGGCTTAAATATAATATCTCGATTACGAAGCAGTCGTAAAACGAAAGCTGGAGCGCGGGAAATGAAAAGTATGTTCGATGAGTTCGCAGCTCGCGACTATAAGTACAAGATTAGTGCCAAAACGAGTGTGACGGCAAGTCAGAGCAAAGAGATCTCAACGTAATGTGTGCACGGGAACCGTTTTAAAACTGTTTTCTAATCAAAGTGTTCTTACGTTTTTTTTTTTCATTTTCTTTCGAGGTCTGGTGGTAGGCATTTACGACGACGATGACGACGATTCCCCGTATCTAGACTTCTACGTTCGTTTCTCCGTATAGTGGTCCTCGTGGCCTCCGCGGAAACGAGCGAATCGTCGAAAGTGGACGAGGGCGTAAACGTGGAACAAGGAAAAGGACAAACGTTCTCTTCGACGTCGAAGATATTCGAGGGCAACGAAAACACGAGAGGCTGCTGTTCTGATATCGTTTTAACATTCGCTCGAGCTCGAATCGTAGGACCAGGAGACTCTCGAAGCCACGCGCGAACACTATGCGGGAAAAACTTGTGAGAAACAAATCTTTTCTTCTTCTCCCGCCGCTAGAGTTTCACCTCTTCGATATATTCGTCTATAAAAAAAATTATCAGTTTTCTACCATGTGTTTTTTTTATTTTTCTACGCGATGTTTCTCCTTCGATCTCTTCCCCGATTATTATTAATATACAGTCCTCCACGTTTCTCTCTCTCTCTCTCTCTCTCTCTCCCTCCCGTTTTCTCCCTCAAGCATACGCGCATTCAGACACGCCTGCTCTCGCCTCGTTCGCGTCCCTCCTCCTTTATTTTATATCGTTACACGTCTATGTTTATATAATGATTATTTATTGTAATGTCTAAACGAACACATATTTATATTCCAATAAGTTTATTTATCCCGTTATCTTGCTTGTATATTTTTTTTTATTAATCCGTTTTTTTTCCCCCCCGTTATCGATTCGCTAATCAAGCGTCATCCGAACGTCGTCGAATCTCGCGTATCGTACGCCTCGTCTCGCTGTCACGATCGAGAGCACCTACTATCTACCTACATCTTTTTTTTTATTTTTTAATGTCTCGTTATTCATTAATGGTTTATACGAGAACGTGTACTTGCATTTTTTGTGTTTACTATTTATTTTTCCCCGAGGCCGGGTCTCGCACTCTCGCGCTCCCCCTTTCATCGGCGTTTATTTCCTAATTATTTTGTTTTATCCCTATCTCGCCCCCTTCTCTCTCCCTCGCTCGCTATTAATCCGTTTACTCGTACGCACTTTTAATCGTCTTCCGAAGTAGTTCGTCCGTATAAGTACGTGTGTGTGTAATTATGTTCCGTGTGTGTATACGTGCGTGTATGTCCGCGCGCGTGCAACGCGAACGAACGTGTAACAATAACTAATCGTTATCGTAATCATCCTAACGTTAAAGTTATTTCATCAATTTTTTTGTATTTATTTTAATCATTATTTCATTATGTAATCGTTAGTATTTAATTTATTACGTAGCCTCGCCTCGTTATTATTCGACTATCTTTTTACTCGTCGTTTCACCGTACCGTTTGCTCATTGAAAAAAAAAAAAACGTATCGTCATCGTATCATCGTGTCATCGCCATCATCGTTATTTTTTATTTTAATTAATTAATTATTATTGTATTATTGTTATTTTTATTATTAAGCCAGAGACGTTACGACCTCCTTGTTTCGTTTCGCGTCCGCTGTCTCTGTTCTCAAATCGAAACGCCAACGTGCTTTCTCAATTCCTTTCTTCATTTCCCACTCGCTCTCTCTCTCTCTCTCCCTCCCTCTCTCTCTTTTTCCGCGCCGTTCGATGTTCGAATCTCGTCCCATCCGATCCTATCGTACGTTTTCGAGAAACGCGCACACCTATACCTCCATCGTTTCTTTTTCTTCGCGCGTCAACTTTTATTCTTTCATTCGCTTTGCTCTACGAGCTTTGAAGATCCAGAATCGTGAAGGGTACGACCAAAGTCCCTTGTTACAGAATTCTGGCTATCGATAGAAAAAACCTGTGTTTCACACGTGTCGCGTGTTTTAAAACGCTCTATGGCGGGTCCTTTCTGGAGGACAGTTTAAAATAACGTCGTCTAGCCGGAGATGACCGAACGTCCTCTTCGAAAATTCTTGAAGGCTCTCTGCTCTTTTTCTTTCTTCTTCTCCTTCTTCTTCTTCTTCTTGTTCTTCGGGTCCGTGTCTTTCGGCCGGTCTTCGCGCAACGCGATTCCCACGACCGCCACCATCGGTACAACCACCACCACCACCAGCTCCATCGTCGCCAAGGGCACTTGGCCGTGAACGAATCGTCGAGGAAACAATAATAATTATCGCGTCGCGAGAAACGATCGTGGAACGACTCGCGGATAGAAACTGTGGCGGCGGCCGGGGAGGCAGAATCGACGGGTCTCGTGCGAGTAGCTCGCGTCACGGTTAGGCGTCGACGGGTTTTATCGCGCGACCGTCGCCATCGGTGTTCCGAACTCGTTGTTCGCCACCTCCACCACCACCAGTACCAGCAGCACCACCACCACCACCAACTTCGGGGCCGAGGTTCGTCTAGCAGCCACTTTTTCAGCAACCATCGAGCCCCGTGAACCGCGCCGCGGTAACGGATCGACAACCAGCTACGCAGCCGAATCGCGATGTCCATGATAATCGTGCCGCAGCCGACGCTACGGGCCACCGACGCGGACCAACCGGTAAATATTCTTGGTATCCAGAACAGGAGGATCACCAGGATGTCCCCGAGGACGCTGTTCAGGACGCACAGCCAGAAAAGTTGCGGGAGGCTCGAGACCGATGACCGGTTCGAAGAGGAGACGCTACCGATTACCACTGGGTTCGCGCCACCGCACAACAACGTCCCCGGTGGCCGCTCCGTGATGCTTCCCATCGTAGGCGAGCCGCCCGAATCCGTCGACGATTCCGCGGTGCCTTCTCCTTCTAAGTTGCTCTCCGTCGATCTCGATACACCTGATCCAAACATATAACGCATAGTCTGTCGATTCATTGATCCATCGTTTTACCAGCTGTGTAGAGATCGTCAACGAAAGGGGAATGTCATCGGTTTTCGGTTACTTCGCGGAAAAATAATAACGAGGACGAATATTGTTGCTCCCGATACCGTGCACTTAAATTCTGTCAGGGATTAATCGGAGTTTGCTGGATGCTCGCGCGGAAATTGAGGCTCGGCGCGTACGAATCGAACGATAACAAACTGTATGCTCGTACGGGGTGTATACCCGCGTCACGAATGTTCGACGAAAATTTGCTGGCATTCATCGGTAATGTTTCCGAATGATCCGGCCACGCCGCGGATCCACCGGCCTATTGATACAACGTAAAACGAATCGGATCAAATGATACCGGCAAACGTGACTGGTATCGCTGATCAATTGATTTATTTACATCTTTCTTTTTTTCTATTTGTTCAAACTTTTTCCCCGGTCCTGTTTACCGCTGCCTCTCGGTCGCTCGCAATTTTTCGCGTGTTTGCTCGCGTAACGCGATAACTAGAAAAGGCTGCTTTCGCCCGTTTACAAATATTTAACCGAGCGGACGAAATATCGGTGGATTCGCGACCAGTTTCAATCGTTGCCTCGTCGAACGAATCGATCCATTATTATATAGCGAAATTTTGCGCGACGCGTCGCGAATGAATAAAAATAAAAAAAATTTCGGTTTTACGATTCCAACTCGTAGGATAGTACGGCGAGAAGACCCCGTGTTCCCCTTAACGGAGCAAAGAGGATAGAGATGAGGTCATAAAAGAATTTCAAACGAGAATCAAATAGGTGAATGTTTTACCTGGCAACAAGTTTCTGGGTGGTATTAAAAATATGTTTCCCAGTACGAATCGCTGCGAGCATCGAAACTTTTTGCCGGTACCGAGATTTCGATCGAGAGACGTACCCGTGGAAGCTGGTTGAATGGGGTTGACCTCGCAGCGAGGGGCTGTCGGAGGATCGTGGCTTCTCCCGCGTCTTCGTAGTTCCCGGCCGGTGCAATTCGCGCAGATACCCGATCCCGGCAGTTCCACGGAACACGCGTGGAAGCAACACTCCTCCTCGCTGGTGCTGTGCACCGCTCGCGCGGCTTGCTTTCCGGTCTCGGGAATGTTTGGATCTGGAATCATTACGTTTTCCAACCACCTCTTCTCGCTTCGCACTACTCCCGCGTTGCGATGCTAAACGCGCGGACACTTCTGGATAGACTATCGACTACGCGTGTCTTTATCATCCCTCCGGTCGATTTCACCGCTAATGCCAGTTTTAATGTTAAACTACATCCGTTGTAATAGGTCTGATCTCCATTACATTACACATAGGGTAAACGACACGATAGATAGACAGTTTAGCTAATCACCAATTTTATATCATCGTTTAGAAAAGTTCGTTTTATGAAAAAAAAAATTGAATATTTTATTTGATAAATTAATTCTTCGAAGCTTAAAATAATGGATATTCTATTTATAAGCTAAATCGCCATTACATGGACATACGAAGCGATCAATTACATTCATATGTCCTATTCGTTCCTTTAAATGTTCTCATTTATTGTAACGTACATTGGTAATTTTTATGCAACGCACAATTAACGATCCGACTAGTCTCGTACACATGAGAATTTCCTATGCGTTAAATCTGCGGAAGACTGTTCTGTACTCGATTCGGAACGTTTCCCATCGGTGGAGTAAAAGGGTGCCAGAAATGATATTACCCTTCTTCGACGTTTGAACGGAAAGGTTGAACGTCGCGCGGTATGGTTGTCGTTACCTGTGCAGAGGAAAGTAGGCTCGCCGGCGTATTGTGTGGGGTACGCGGGGGCACGATCGCCGGGAAGTAAGTAAGGGCAACGTTGCTCCACGGATTGGCAAAAGGACCGACAGGGCTTGAGCCTGCTCCCTGCCCAGCTGTTCGAACTGTCCAAATCCTGCGGTCCCCCGTGAGCAAAGTAAGGCACCAGGGAGCTGCACACCCATTTTCTATACGCTTCCTGCAATCAGAAAAATTCATTCTGTTTTCTTCTCGTTTTATCCGTCTAATTATAAGACTACGTTATATCTATAATATACGTAAGGCGTGTACGATCAATGAAATAAATAAATTCTTTTTCTATAACTGAACCAGGCGATTTTGGAAACCGACGCGGGATCAATAGATCGGAGTCAATAAGATGGGTCAGTGGCTGACCTAGATATACTCTATATATTTCTGCGCATACTCTGACGACGAGACCGCGTTATAATTACATTCCGATCGTACAAAAAAAAAAAATAAGTATAAATCGATGTTTGTCGGCTGACCGAACCGAGCCAATAAAATTCAGATACCCTCGAACAGTTCGCGATAGAGCATTTTGTATCGGTGCCAACTGTATCCGCGAGTTGCGGGTTGCCTCGGGAACGATAACACGGATTCGGCCCGCGTCGGTTTTCTCCCGGTAACTTTGAGAAACGCTAACTTAGGCGAATTTCGATTGGCAATACGCGGCGGTAGCCAGGGAAGAGTCGCGGAGCGCAGCTATTCGTAATGGGAGCTTGTCAAACTGGCAGAAGTAGGCTCCGTTCGAGTTAGCTCTAGATTCTGAAACCGTATCCGTCGCCTTGTTTGTCGATTCGCAACTCGACTCGTGAAACGCGCGAGGCTACGTTTTATAACGCGGGACCGGCGTAGCCTGGAAACAGGCAGCGAGTGCGACCAGCGATTCGACGACGGACCATGGTAATAAACGATATGGGACGTGACATTGAAATCTGTTCGTAATTGGGTCGCGGGACCTGCTGGGACGCGGGAAGTTCGCGAAGCGGGTGAACGGAATTGGTGTCGAAGGGTCGAAGGAAACTTGAAGATAAAACACGAACCCGGGGCTGTAAAAGTTTTGATTCGATGAATCCGGAGGACGGCGGCGGCGGCGGCGCAGCGGTTCGCCGCACAGTTAACGAGGAAAGAAAGGGGGATAGATTCTTTGAGAAGAACGCGAAAGGGATAGCCAGCCGATGAGGGGCGGGGGGGAATGCTAGGGGCTGCTGGTGTGTCTGTAGGTGGGTTAGATAGGTAGCTACACCTGAAGTACACTCCAAGTTGGTTGACCCAATTCTCTCCAGGCTCTGCTCTCCGAGTACATCTACGTTCGAGCTAGGCAGATGCGGTACCCTCCCCTCCAAACTATCTCGCCCCTTCCCGATCCCTTCCGGTCCTCTCCTACCCCTTCGACCGACCCCTCGACGCTCAGCTGCTCAACCCCCTTAATCAGCCACCTCTCCATTCTTTTACTTACAATTAGATCGCTACAACGCGGCAGGCTGGAGGGAGGGCTCTCTCTCTCTCTCTCTCTCTCAAACAATACGTCATTTTCCGATTTCCTTTTCTTGTAATCCCCGTCGACGCGTCCGCTGTCACCGCGTCGACTCGTACAATTTCCATCTAATCTCTTTTCCAGCCTCCCTATCCCGGGATCCTTAACCCGAATAACGAACAGAACCGCAGGGAGATAACGTTTCCGAGTGTGCACGATTACGACAGCCGCATAGAATGTTTCCCGACGCGACTCTACTTCCCGGCTGGGAATAAAAAAAAAAAGGAGGAATCGGAAATCGGATATAGTTCCGTCGAAACGGTTCGTTTGCGACGAATCCGCGGTGACGAGACGCGTTTCATTCCGGTGATGGACCGCGTTAATTTCTTTTCACTCAGACTAATGTATATCGACTCTAAATTCCTTTCTTCTCGCTCTACTTTCCGCCCGGTCGCCGCGTACACACGGAGGCCACGCGTGTTTGTTCACACCGTACCCCTTTGGCTCTCTTCTATTTTATCCCGCGCCTACACTCGTCGCGTACACACACGCGACGACTCGTAATTCGGCCTGTCATTGTTCACTCCGGATTCGTGACATTAATTTATCCCGCTTTCGGAATAGCGTCGGAGTACGTAATCCTTTGTCTCGGTTAGGTCGACGAGATCAAAGACGAGAGACGCGGAATTAATAATGCTCTTTACACGGACGATTCTTTTATAAAATATCCCGAATTACACCGCTCGGTTTTTATCGTGTTCGCACGACCCGTAACGATTCGACGATCGTCTAATAGCGATGTCGGACGGTATCGGCGAATGGTTTGCAAAGGGAATCGTTGAGTTGGCCTAACGCGGCAATTTCCAGCTGCTAAATTTTCGAATAATGTTCGCGCAACCGAAAACCGTACTCTCGGTTACCGTGCTTGGCTCGCGAACGAGTTTTCCAGGCCATAAGTGCCATACTTGGCCGGCACGCTAGATTAATTAGCTCCGCGAGCTGGGATGCTGGGAAGAATGATTTTACGCGAGAATATAAATAACTCAAAGACGGTCGGAAAACGAAATCGCGACTTAGTTCGTACTAAGTACAATTTCGACTGAGGTCGAAGCTGAACGAATGTTAAACCGTTTACTAACTTACGAAATTTCTCTATGCTCTTCGAAATCGAAATAATTAACTACTAGTCATCGCCGATAGCAACCGACGAAGCAATAGGTTAATGGTACCAAAAATGTGTGCCATTAGAAACTGTCGTTTCCGTCGAGAACCTTGAGGTTAAAAAAAGTATGTTAGTCGTTGATTAAATCAAAAATATTAGAAACTGTTTAGCGCAAGATTATTTAGTACGATATAGGAATAGAAAGAAATGAACTCTGCACCCATTGAAAATTCCGTTTTCGAGTCAGTCGAAATTAGCATCTTACAGTTACAATAGTTGCATTATTCCATATGTTCTAAATCTTATTATTTTTCCCGTCGTTTATAGGAATAGTTGTGCCGTCAAATACCACAAGTAAAAATGAATCTATTTTAATATACGAAAAGTCTCGTGCATCTAGCCGTTTATTTCATAAATATTGTAACTGCCTCGGCTAACCCGGCGGAGCGTCAATTACGACGCCAATTAACTGGTAGCCAACTTACAGCCACCGACACCAAAGAATGCTTCCTATCAGGAATTGTTTAACCGGTGAACAGGCGAATTAAAGAAAGTGTGTTAAGTACACGAGGCGTTTTGGTTTTTGAGCAACGGCGAGAAAAAATGCGAGAGAAGAATAGAAAAGAAATACGTGCATAGGTATAAGGGAGCAGGAGTTAAAAGAGTGACAGAATCGCGAGGAACAAAGTGGTGGGTGCCTATTCGAGGCACCGGTGGAAACAGTTGTTTGTGTGTCGCGTATCGAGTGGCGATGAAGGAAGGAAGGGAAAAAGATCGAAACGTGGTAAAGAGGAATAAGGGGATGAGAGAAAGAGAGAAGGGTGCTCGGAGGGGAAGGTTAGGCGGCACGAATGGGGTGACGGTGTCGGTGGTGGCGGTGGTTGGCGGTTGCAAAAGCAATGCCCTTACTCGCGGTGACCTGGTTACCTGGCCCATATCTCTGCCACCCTTCTACCGATGCTACCCCAAATCCTATCCCTCCTCGGCCTCCGAGTGCTCCTGCACTTTCTCGTCGGCTCGCGAGAAGACCGACGCGCGCACTAAAAATTACCAGATTACCTGTAACGCGGCGTGCCACCGAAAAATCCCTAATTAATCCGTTCGACGATCAAACTTGAACGTTGTTCGAATTCCGATTCGCGGCTCGCGTACAGATTTCGTTATCGCGTTCGAACATCAAACTTTTCGTATTGTCGGTTGCCCCGGGTCGATACGCGCCAGCTTCCAATTAGTTTCGCTCTAGAAAATTAAAACTGTACGGGATTTACCAGGCGGTTGGTCAATTTTCAGATGACGAATGATTCGGTGTTCTCATAGAAAAATTTGACGCCTATCATCGGTTAGATAAAAATTTCGCGGGACGGCGATTTAACCGGTTGTACGTAAATCGAGGTAAATCCTTGTAAACGCGATGACCCGACCGGTGCGGTGCGGCGCGACGCTACGCACGAGTGGGAGGGTTGTCGCGTCGCCATAAACGCGAACGTTCCTTCTTCGCGTTAAACCTGCCCGTGACAGTTCCCCCTCGCGATCAGCCGGTCGCAAAAACGAAAGTGATGCGCGCATCGATCGGCCTCGAGGTAATAAAATCCGCCGATAGAAAAGTTTCATTACCAAATCGTTTCGAATCGATCGTGGGAAACGGCTGTACGCGTTCGCATCTAACCGGCCTAACAGGCCGGTCGGCCCGGTCCGGTTAGCCGGCTGTTATCGAGGCGCCTGAGGCTTCCGACAATTTCACAAACGATTCCCCGGGCAAACGGAAAAACATGCCGCTAAAACCTTTTACAGCTCGTCGCGACGGGCCACTACTTAACTACCTGCTCGTTACCGAGACAATTGCTTGGAAGACAGCCGCTGGCAAGTGTCGCTTCTCTAGCCGCACAAAGGCTCGGATAACTCCGGACAAAGCGTGATGAAGTGTGCCTCGAAAACATACACCGTTTCCCACCTCTCGCTTTTTTCTCCAGCCCTTTATTCGACCGACTACTCGTCGAGTTAAACCGCGGCGCTGTTTCATAAGCGGGATTGATTATACGGTTTAACCCTTTAAGCGGCACGACGTTCGCGCGCACGTAGGTGTTCCGAAAAATCGACACGCCATAAAACCATTTGTGCGTTTTCACGCGTGTATTCGACTCGGGCTATGAACCGTCGATGCTCGCGAGTCTGAATGTATAAAAACAGGAAACGTGTACAGCGAGAGCGCGTTTCTGAACTATGCGTTTACGAAATAGTTTGTCGGAGTCGCGGTCGCGTAATTCAGCGGTGAACGGGTTGAAACGTAACCGAATGGGGATCGGTGAGAAATGAAAAAACCGTGGGAAAGATATGTGCGTACCTATTCCGCGCTTATTGCATCGAATTCGGCCTGACTCGATTGGACCTAGATATAAACAGCGAAACGGCACGGGTCACGGCCATTAAATGAACCCCGTTTATGTCAAACGATCTATACACGTACGTCCCGTACATATGTACGCACGTCCAACCGTAAACGCGTCCGCTTATTAAACTTCTGTATTACCCTGTAAATACGAGCCGTAATGAATTTCATCGGGCGCGGGACTCGAGAATCTCCGATATCCGACGACGGGAATTGTGAGAAAGTTTCGCGTTACGGCCACGACAAATTCTTCGACTCGTGTCCGAGGCTCACGCGTTCGCCCGAGAGATCGGAAACAGAAATGCCGTTATCGCTTTGTCCTTTCTACGGGAATCGTACGAGCTGGAATTACGGCGGAAAGGTTAATAGATCACCGTGTACCCTTATCTCAAAGGACCGCGACGACTCGGTCTCGCGCTGTATCTCGTAAAAATGTCCCGAGGGGGGACCGGAATACTTGGCAATCAACGGAAGCATCGTTCCCAGTTGGGACCGGTAAGAATCAACTGAAAACGATCCTATTCGAAAAGAACAATGCGGTTATTTAGACCGGACAGAGAATCGTTACTCTCGTGTTCGACGGTTTCCAAATTGTACGAGACCCACCTGTGTCGCGGGGATGGGGATGGGGAGGGGGCAGGGGGAAGTGAAATAAGAATCAATAATCGAAAGAAGGATGAATACGCGACGGCAACGTGATCCTGCCACGTGACATCCCCCCTCTGTGTATCTCTACTCGGAGACTTCAAGGACGAGCATCGGAATAATCGTCGATGGTACGCGTAGATTCGCGCAAGAATAATACACAGATTTCTCGTATCACCGCGTTTCTAATGAAAAAGATTACCGGCGGATCGATTTTACCCGGGATTACTCGTCGAAGGCTGCCAATAAGGATGTACCATTAAACCTTGCTCGTACCCTATTTCCTTCGAATCATCCCGTGCCCGAATAGAAAGGATTTAATGGGTCCGGGATTCGTGTTCCCTTAGGTCCTACCTACATCGCGCGTATATACGCGTACCTATGTATATTTCGAGATAGAAGTTTTCGAATATTTACGACGCGAACAACCGAGCGGGCTGTATAGATCGGCGGTACCGCTGGGGAGCAGAACCAGAAAACCGACAGATATTACGGGCTAAATATATCCGGTGATATTCGTCATCTACCCGCGACGAATCGAGAATGACCTCACCGATTCGTATCTCTCGGTTTTAACGTTACACACTGTTACGTCCGATCTACGGGAAAGCGCGACGGGACACGTCGATTTACTGCGCGCGGATCCACGATCTACGGGCCTGTATCTATTGAAAATGAATTTATCTCGGCAAGTAAAATGAAACGAGTGTAGGGCGACAGGGAAAAAGTGGACGTTTCCCGCGGAGATCTATGGCGCGGTATCGACGTTAAACCGAGGAAAACAACGCCCTCGAAGAAAGTTCCTCGACGCGCAGATACGCTACTATCAATCAGGCTAGATACGATAGTAACCGACGCGGGGAATCGATGGCAGATAGCAAAGAAACAATAGCCTCTTCGATTTCCCTCCCGTGCTAATAGCAACCTATTCGAGAGAACTCCAGATTCTGCTCCAAGAGCTTTCTACTTGCAGGCCAGTGTTGATACTTGGCCAAACGAACCAGTAGCTAATATATATGCATATATGATAATATAAATAAAACAGTTACTAATTTGCGTTATAAAGTAAATGAAAAGCTATTAATCTGTATGTTCATTGTTATAAAAATTACCGATGTACGTTGCGATAAATGAAAGCACATTAAGCGAACGAACAGGTTACGCGAACATAATTGGTTGTACCCCACCTGTTCGCGTACTGGTTATCCGTCCATTTATCGGTGATTTAGCTCGTAGATAGAATCGAATAAATAGGATAATATTCTTCCAATACATTTTTACGTGACAAGCAATATTTTTCATAAAATGAACTTTTCTAAGCAAAAAGTTGATATAAATTTAAAGATTAGTTAAACCGGCCATCTACCGGGTCGTTTACCTTGCATCGCACTAAATCTACCGCTATCAGGCAAATTGATCGATTTGTAACTTTTGCAGGGCTAACTTCTAGTTTATAATTGAGATGATATAAAAATAAATGTACATCGTCATTTCACGAAAGTCGTTTATACGTTAATTCATTTAGGAAAAATTGGCTATTATCTACGTTCAATTACAAAAGCAACCACTTTTAAGGAGCAGTTATTACGATCGGAAGCGGTTCTGTACAGAGGTATATTTAGCGTTAACCCGAGGACTTGGCGATTCTGAGGTAGGCAATAATTGTGACTATTTAGCAATCGATTCTGAATTTCTTTTCACGACGTCGCTTATATCAACGAATGCCGCCGGTTTTTTCCTTCACCTTCGTGACGGAGCAAACAAAAAGATTTGCCGCGCCTTTGTCACTTCACCGTGGTTGACACGATCGGATATTATTTTCACCCCTAGCGCGTGACTCTGCCCTTGGCCCATTTCACCCGCCGCTATTAACGAGAGTCGTTCCTGTACGCTGCGGATTTTTATGCATTTACAGGGAAAGACTGGCCAAAATATAAAAAATACGAATCCGTAAAGGTATGAATACCAATTTCGACGACGCGTCGCGTACTCGCGGGTTACACGGATTCCTTCGCAAATGTTCAAACAGATATGGTTACTCGGATAGAATCAGATTGTAATTGAATTTTTGTTGAATCCCAGTAATTGTCGGTGATTCCGAGGTAATTTAATAGAGAGATCAAAGCCGGGCTGCCGTCGCGAAAAGAACAAAAGGGTCCTCCTCGTATATATTACATAGTTCCTTTTTATCGGATCGGTTCCTGCGTCCAAAGCCGGAGGAATCTAACCGAAAGATGCTTCATCCTCTACGATATTGATCCGTATTCCATCCACATGGAAGTAGTCCTCCTCCAGCTTCTTTTACTATCTATCCCCTTTCAATTCCTCCGTTACTCGCTGCTTCCCTGTACAACTTTCCTTCTTCCCTTGGCTCCGGCAACTTTCTATCTTTTCCCCGGTCCCTACGCGCCCTCCCGATAGTTTTACCGAAGAAGAAAGAGATCCGCTTCCTGCGAACGGACAGGTAGAAAAATAGGGAACTGGACGAACCGAACGGAAAATGATTTATTAACGATCACGTCGACCAGTTGTTAAAAGTTGTTTCGAAGCCTGTCCTGTTTACCGTTGAATAGGGAATCGCAGATGTTTCGCGCGTCCGTGAGCGCAGAAAATAAATAGTAGCCCATCACGGGCAGAACGCGCGAACCGGATTTAAATACATCCGCCGTTAATTACGACTTTAATTATAAACCCAGCCTGCTCGGAGGCAATTCACGCGCGATCAATTTCGATCAATCGCGCGGCTTTGCTCGTCGACGCCTCCCACTTTTTCATGGATCGCTCCCTTAAGTTGAATTAGGGCCATTATCGAAATCGAACAATTCGATTCGATTTCAATTTGGATCGAGTTCAAAGCACCGGAAGGAGGCTAGATGGATATCTGTCGAGGGAGTTCTTAAACGAAACGCGACTCGATGAAATAGAGATACCAGCGGTATCTTCTATGATTTCCTATTCGACGACGTTCCGCGGGAAGAAACGGCGAGGGTACCGGTTGTAACTGCACGCGCGATCACAGCTCGTCGAGAGCGCTGGCGAACCGGGCTGTCGGTAGTCAAACCTACGATTTTCTCGTTTCCGCTCCTTAAACAATGGACGGGAGAGAGGAGAGGAACTCGCGAGGGAAGTGCAGCGCGGGAAGAAAAGAAAGGGTGAGGGGGCGAGGGAACTCTGTGAATAGGAATAGCATTCCACGGTAGTTTATATCAAGGGGCAGGGTATATGGGTCAGGCAGGGTTGCTTGCCGGGAATTTTCACCGTGTTCCCGTTCGTTCAATCGAAACCCCGAGCGTCTAGCCGGGGTACGTCGACAATGAAGAATTGGATATTAAAAGAGAATCGAGCGTAGCTACCGGTTATCAAGGAAACTCGCGTTTCTTCGAGATACCGGAGGCACCGAGTTTTAATCCGCTTATTGTTAGGCGAACAGGAAAAGAGGATATCCGAGCGAATCGGAGGACCGCGGGAACGTATCCTTCGGGAAACGTGGCCGGGCAAAGGCGGCGGGCGAATCGATCGAATTCGATGGGGAACGTCGGTTAGGCCGGGGCAATAGGAAAGAGAATAATGCTCGGATAAAGAGGCTGAGTCATGGGGAGGGTGAGATATTTAAAGTACTTTGCGACCGGGGGATGTTTCGCTTAAGTTCCACAAAATCTTGACACGGAAAGGAGGAGCTGTGCAGCACAGTTCTCGAGTACTCGTAACATTCAAGTGGAGGATGGAATAATAGATACTTGGACCCGGTACCAAGTGGTAGCTAAGCCTGATTTTTACCTACGAATTTCTATTCCAACTTTTCTCTGTACGATTATAAAAATCCGTCCAGATGCCACTGGCGAACCGTGAGAAATTAGAACGCGGACGAACGATAAATGTCACGCGTAACCTATAAAAAAATTTAGCTGAATAGATGCTTAGATGTTTAAATATTCAAACGAATCTAAAACATATTTTTTAAACCGACGATACAAATATTCTTTAGCAGCCTGTTTGTTACAGGCCATCCGGAGACAATGACGATGATTAAACGACAGACGGCTCGTATCGAGACAAGATGATTAAAACAGATTTGACTAGTCGGTTTTAAGGCTCGGCAGCTGACCCAAATTCGATTTCGCTCTAACGCGAAAGAGGTCACGGTCAAATTATCTCGTATTAGATAGCTAGGTGTATCGCTGCCGTAGACGGGAACCGGAATAATTGTAATCGCGTCCGATTACGCGTCCGAGACGTACGGTACGAAAAGTTTCGATAGGGGCGGCCTGGGCCCCACGCAATACCACCGGTTAAGCTGGAATCCAGCGGAGAACAGTGAATCTACAATCGTAACAGCTCGACGCTCGTGTCTATAACGTCCCTCTATTGGCGTTGAGTAGCTACCGAGCGAGGGCAATCTCGCTATTGATTGCACCTTGCATCCTCCCACCCCTTTCGCTCCTATTTCCCCTCGCTGCGACCATCCTTCGTCCATCGCAATGTGCAACCCCTCCGATTATTTTTTTCCGCTACCTTTCTCCTTTCCACCCTTATCAAATTCCGCTGCTCTCCACGATGCTCTCTCGGGCGAGACGTATTTTTTTTTTTCTTATTTCGGCCGAACGTTGAACATCGTTACTCGTGCCACGGGATCGATTATATAAATTTATTCGATTTGATAAATTCAATCGGGCAATTGTAAACTAATTAACGATATCGGACTCGTTGGGTAAAAACAAAACGTTGATAATGCTATACCCGTTTCGGTTCACCCGTAATACGAGCGGCGATATAAAACAAATTGAATCGATTGTGCGGGGTCACCGTATAATAAATAGGCACGATGCGAAAAGACGAGTTTACGAGTGTATATAACCCGGGCTATCCCTTTTGACGTCAATTTCGTTAATTAATTCGAGCGAGGTTAAAAGGAGCGATCGAGAGATTTAGGGTTGAAATACGTCAGACGACAACTTGATTTAAGATCCCCGCCGATCTTTTTGTCTCGGCCTCCCGTTCTTTCGGTCGTGGTATATTTTTAGAAGATTAGGAATAACGCGGGACACGGGCAGCGGCAGGTCCGCGGCGGTACTGGTTTGACGTCAATTTTGTTAATTCGTTAATTCGAACGTACAACCGTCAGCCTCGTTATCGATAAAATCGTTTAAAGGGCTTCCCGAGGACGTTTCTCTCTGCCACTGGAAAATCATTTTCCTTTCGAATCGTGTGTAATCGCTGCGTTCACGCTCTCTTTGTGTCCTCCCTTCGATGCATATTTATAGACGCGCGTTCTGCATCGCGCAATGCAATTCTATAAAATCCGACCGGCCAATTTCTATTTACTCGATATACACAGATTCTTCCGGTCTATCTCCTGCGAACCGGCGATCCCTATTCAAAACCGTCTAAGAAGCAGTCAAAATGACTTCCTTGGGCAATCTGGTGTTTAAATTATCTTTCGCCACGTAGAATTCAAATTAATACCCGAATAAATGTCCCGTGTTAAGATAAATTTCCCGACTAATACATTTTCTTAAAATTTTGTTATTTTTAGTAATAAGCTAGCGAGTAGAGCTCGTGACGTCTACCTCGTCGTTTTGGGTCGTTCGATCCGATAAAAAATCGATTCTTAGGAAAATCCTAAAAATGTCTGGTGTAGATTAATAACCAGGGATAGAGAAGGAGAGAACGGTTGCAAACAAGTCGTAAGCAAACTAGCTGCCACAAGCAACTAGTTTCCAGCGACTCGACGGCTGACTATACTTGACGTTTAATCATTAAACCAGTTGGTGCGCGTCGACGTGTTCGTACGCGCGAATTACGCGTGCACAAGCACACACACGTGGGTCTATTGTGTGCGGCGCAGGGGTATAATAAGCAGATTCGAGCTGATCTTCTATCCAACGGCCATACCCGAAAAACTGACCTGATCCTCGAGCAACCAACCGCTGAGAACTAAGCTATGTTTCATTTCAGATTTTATTTCAATCGACGTATAATTAGATTTAGTAAAAATTAACAATTTGATCGAAAGAATTGTACTCGAAACAGATTCGATCGCATCATTCCTTTACAATTATGTATGTCCTCTCGTTTAGAATATTGCCATTCGGAATTTGAAATCAGTGTCGATGCACGATCGCATTTGTAAATTAATCGTCTGATCGATCATTCGAAGAGTCGCAGACGTCTCAGGCCAGGAGAACAATCTATTAACAAGGTTACGCAGATTACATTTTCCTTCGTTGCGTATCTGTCTCCTACAATCTACACGCGCTTCTGCAGGTATTACGCTTAACGAGCACGTAAACAGCAAATTTTAGCAAATTGTAGCAGAAATTGTAGCGAAAGCGTTGAAATTACACGCGCGTGTATCAACCGTCATTTACTGATAAACGATGGATGAGTTATTTGGCTTTTGATATCAGATATTTTGGTATCAGAGAGGGTGAGATCTTCGGAATCTACTCTAGTTACCGGCTCGTAAAACGGTCCCCGAAGAGCAAGAGAATCGGACAGTTACATGGCAGGAGAAATCGCTTATAAATTCGTGTTCCTCGGTAAGGGTACACGTGTCTCGGATCAACGGACGGGGGAAATCGATTCGGAGAAAACGCGTTGGGTAATTAGTAGAATGAAAACAGTCCGGTTAATTGAGATGCTACCAAGAACGTTGATACCCGGCAACCCTTGATTCTGATTAGATTGCCTAATCAGAGTGGTTGTATAAACAATGCCCGTGCACGAATTTCCCCGATTTGGTACAGAGATTAACGAGGCCGCGGTAAGCCCCTGTGCATTTTGATTTTCCAAAAATCAGCGATCGCGCCCAAACAGGTATTACATACTCCCCCTGTCGGATCCGATCACCGCGGTTTACTTTCGTTAATTTTCATCTTATTAATTTCTGGGTCAACGATCCTTCAATTTTCATCGGACAGAATTAATTAATTAGCCCCTTTCGCGGGGATCAAACGCGTCCGACTATTCGACGATAACGCGCGCGGAGAATGAACCGTTCGATTCGGCAAAAAATCAGGTTTAATACACGTAACGCATCGGATTCGAATTCGCGAATAATCGCGTTAATCGGTTAAATCGACGTCAACGTTCTTATCCGGCTTTCTGTCAACGCGATCCTCTCGAAAACCTCTTAATGCTCAAAGCTTGGCACGGCTGCTATCAAGGAATTCCTGACACCACTTTCAGTTAAATTGAACGACGTGATTCTTGCGCGCAGAAATGGAATCGCGCGACGGGTAACTTGTCTCACGTGCATACGTGCTAATCGACGAATCGATCAGCGGATTAATTTTTGGAAAGTTTAATCGTTCCCGGTGAATCGGCTTAATTCTAACAAGTAGATATCAATGAACAAGCAATCGTATCAATTTGTTGGTAACGTTCCAGACGTAACGAGAGCCAGAGTCTAAAGAAATCGAACAGCGAACGGGAAAAAAGAAATTGGTTGTACGTGGAAAGAATCCACGGGAAGCGTTCCGCGGAGCCTAGACAAAGGCTGC
>SHCU01000051.1:212448-226345 GCA_004307685.1 Ceratina australensis | reverse complement strand
ATGCTGCGGTCCACGATGTTCGTCCACCGCTTCCGGCGCTTCCTCCTGCCGCGTCCGCACCACCTGCACCCGCGGCTTCTCGCGTCGCACACCACCGTGTTTGTCCTTCCTCGGGTCGGCCCGCGCTCGATCCCGTTCCCACACCCTCGCGACCCGGTTCTTCTGCCAGGTGGCCACTTCCGTCGCGGCACTGCGACCACGCTGCGACCGACAACGGCAACTCTCGACCAGAGTAACCACCGACACGACGGCGGCGAACACGACAACGGCCACTGTTGTCGCCGTCGCTGTGATCGTTCCTCCCGTTCCCGCAGTCGCTGCTGCTGCTGTTGTTGTTGTTGTTGTTCTTGTCGTCGTTGTTGTTGTTGTTGTCGTTGTCGCTGTCGCTGTGACTGCTGCTGCGCCGGCGACGGCGACGGCGACGGCGACGGCAGCGGCAGCGGCGACGGCAGCAGCGACGCCGGCGACGCTGCCCGTTCCGAGGACGACGGGGACCCTCGATCTTTCGACCGGCGAAAGTACCTGGACACCGTCGTAGTCGCCCTTCCGAGGCTCACCAGCTCCCGATACAAAACACCGAGGTTCATGCTGCATCCTAAACGCCCGGCTTCTCTCCCTGTTCCTCGCAGCCCCCTTTGGTCGTCGCCGATGATCACGCTTGCCGGCGACACGGCAACGCGTACCACCGTGCGAGCGACGACTCAAACGGCCACCACGTTGTTACCCTACGCGGCACCGACGTCGTTTCGTTTGCCCCTTGCCATTGCGTCGACTTCATGGACACACCCCTAGTAGCGGATCCACCGACAGCCACCCGAGTACCCACTTTCCGAGTACCTTGCTCTCTCTCCTCTTACCCAACCTTTCCTCCTTGACCTCGTTGCGCTTTTCTCCCTCTTTCTCTATCTCCGTCCCTCTCTCCGTCCCTCTCGCTCGCTTTATTTCACCCTCCCCCCTCAGCCCCTTTGCCACTACTCTCTTAACGCTCGCGAACTTCCCGGTCCTTTCGCGACCACCGAAAGAACACCGCGTTCTTCTCCGCTTCCCTTGTCTCCGCCGAAATTCGTCGAGCGATTAATCCCTTTCGTACTCCGGGATCGCCTCGAGTGTCTCTTGCTCGGGGATGAAAGTAAGGTTATCAGACTACCCTCGGGAGACGTCGACGCGCACCAGGATCCGCGCGTGAGAGCACGCGCGCGCGCGCGCGGTGGAGCGCGCGCACGGCTCCTCTACACCGTGACGATGAAAACACCAAACGATAGATGATGATAAGATCGTCGAACGATCGCCTCGTTCCCTTGGACCGCGCGACGATGCTTTACTTTCCCAGCAGGATCGGGAAATCCTCGGGATTCTTCGAAGGTTGCCCTCGGCGAACGTTGGATCGGTCCCCGTCGAGCGAGGCACTCGTACCCCGCGACTCGACGATTCCACTCGAGCCGTCTCGCGACGCGATACACTAGACGAGGCACTAAACGGACGGATCGCGCGCCCGGTCGTTTCGCAGCGGCCACCCCCGTTAACGATCTTTCGTCTCTTAGCACCGCGAATCGCTGTCGCAACCCCGGAGGAGCTGCTCGCTGCTACGGCAAGGATTTCGAAGAGTCCGTCGTCGGTGTTCCTCGTGGCACCGTACCGTCTCGACGACGACAGTGGCGCACCTTCGAAATCGTGTTGCGTCGCGACGCGTCGCGTCGCGTCGACTCACTCGCGGACGAAAAAAGTCGAACGCGCGCGTACTTTTATCCTGCGCGATCTATCCCGGGGACGAGGTGTCGATACGCCCGCGACTTTTTCACTTGTCCTCCTGTTATCAGCGCGTCGCGCCACGGCTTTCGGAGGAGATGATCTCGACCGCGTACCGACCGTCTTCTCTCGCTCTTCTCCTCTCACTCGTTCTCTAGAGAAACGGAGTACGTTCGGGGGTGGCGGCGGGTATCGGCGTAGAAAGAAACGGAACGGGGCGGCGTACGCGATCTTCCAGGAAAATCCGACGAATCCACTTTGCTCCGCGGTTTCGAACGGGCAATCTTTCCATCGACGTGCGACGACGACGCCGCTACGGACCGATAACGATCGGGATTCGCGAAACGTTCGCTCTCTTTCTTTCGGTATCTTATCCTCCCCTTCTCCCTTTTCTTTTTCGAATCTCGGCCCCTCTCTCCTCCCGCGTCCCTCGCGATCCTAGCAGGTGGACTGTCCTCGCGACGGGACCCGTCGTCGTTTATCGTCGCGCGAAGGGGAAAACCTGCGACGCGGATGCCAGTCGAACGGCAGGCACGCACGCACGCATGCACGCACATCCACACTTTTTGGGGGCCCGTGCGCGTGACACGGAAACACCGACCCCGAAGCCGCGCACCAGCAACTGCGCGCGGATCAGATGGAACGGACGTGTGCCGATAGTCCCTCTTCGAGAGACGACGGAAACTTCGGTGCGCCTTCGCCGTTCTCTCTCGGTCTATCTTGGCAGCTCCTCGCGCGCGCACACGCATACACGCGCCGAAAATTCTCCCTCCGTCATCTACCCCTGACTCTCACCCCTCGCCGTTTCCCCTTCCATGTCCAGGGGCTTTTCCTCTACCGTTCCCACTTTTGTTCCGCGCGATTTTTCCTCTGCTCCCTGTCCCTCTCGTCGTCATCGTCATCCTCGCATCATCGTCCTCCTAACCGTCTCCGTTCCTCTTCGCATCAACCATCAACTCGCGTCTCTCTCGATCTCTACACCTCCTGTGCGTGTAATTCGCGGTTCTAATCTCGGCTGGATTTCCCCGTGCGCGCGCGCGCGCCTCTCACCCGTCTCTCTCCGTTTCGTTCTCTAACCCCCGTATCTCTCTCCCGATCCTTCCTTCCTTCGCGTTCATTTACGTTCGTACGAAAAGGCACGTCTCTTTCGCCGGGCAGAGCAACCGCGCCACCTTCGACCGACTATTGCCGCGTATATACAGCTAATCCTCCTGGAACGCACTATTTTCGGATAGCGAATAAAACGATGCAAAAGTTACGATGCGAAACTGGCGGATCCAACTGGAACGCCGTCTCTCCTACAGGATCGATCCTGTGCACGGTTCAAAGATAGCTCGAGCCTACTCGACGCGTATATTCCGTTGCTTCTTTTTAGGCTTTTACGATTTTTCGAAATTACTCCAAGGAAATTGAATATCGATGATAAGTTCCTCCTTGGAACATCGGACTTGATCGACGCGGGGTCAGAGAAGTTCGTCGGGCCTCGCGATTAAACTTTCTACTTTGTTCCTCTTCTCGATCTTACTTAGTCGTCGCTTCGGGAGCAAACGTCAGATGTACTCGAATATTTTTTTAGACGTCCCTCGAAATGATTCGCGTTATACAGCGTATTACACGAAACTGTGTAAGGCGCCCACGGAGGAGGTGTTAGGAGGAGTTATCTTGAAATGATCGTGGGACCAAAGGTATACCTGTGGACGATGCGGCGATATTAAAAGCCGAGGGCGCATGTACCGCGTTGACATCGAGAGCGAGCACGTTTTCCTTGCGCGCGGATATATACGCATACACCGAAAGCCGAATCCTATCAAGGACATTTCGCAGCGTGTCCTCCTCCCTCTCCCTCTCTCCTCTTCTGCACACGCTTTGCTCCCTGTTTCAAAGTTAGGTCGAGAGTATCGGCGCGCATGACCACGCGGGACCAAGAGAAATGTATTCGCGAATCGATAACTCGCAGCCAGCTGCAACAACAGCGGCGGGTTAGTCACGCGAATGAGTAGCCCGTTCGATTGTCACTTCAGCGATTCGCGGTAACGTGTAAACTATGCTTGCTTCCTCCCTTTTTCTATTTGTCTATCCTCCGATCGAAGATAATTCCAACGTAATTCGCGCGATGAGACGTTTCGCACGTTGCTAGTAACGTGGATAAACATTTGTCCGATCCATCGTTCTTGCTCCATATTCTTCGTCACAGTGTCACGCTTGATGCTTGAATCTGTTTTCGGAATCTGAACTCTGTCGCTGTTCGGTATATAAAATGTTTAAGTAGAACAATATGTTGTATCGACAAATCATAATTTACAATGGGACATATTTAACATATTATAATTACTCTTGAATAGGATATCATTGATGTTCGAATTAGTTGTTAGAATCGAACGTGCTCGATTTTATAAAAAGCAGCGAAGAGGTAAAAAACGAATGTCGAACGTTATGAGGGAGAGATGAAGAGGATGAATAAGGAAGATTCAGAGGCGGAGGAAGAAATCGGGGTTGCTGTGATAGCGAAGGTGGAGAGGATGAGGCTATTCGGAAGGCTGAAGAGGCCGAAGCGGTGCGAGGAACGAGGCGCAAGGCACGATCTATCCTAGTCATCGTAACCGTCTCCGAGCGAATTTTATACGAGAAGGAGGCGAATTCAAATGGCATTGTATCGTCACGTGCGGCCACTCGCTCCCCCTCAGCGGTGTTAGGAACCTCTTTTCCTCCGTGTAACCGCGGAACTTTCCTACGCTGTGTCCCTTTTACCCCACCGCCCCACCTCTCCTTTTAATAACATTCTTTTGCTTACTTTTCCTGCATACATCTTACATCCGATATTACCTCGGTAACGTGATCCCGTGTTACCAATCGTACTATAGCTATTTCAAGCACGTGGCTCTCTCGCCGAAAGCGCACACGATGAAACGTAAAATACAAATATCATTTATTTTTATTTCAGTAATACATCTAGCATAAAATTATAATAGCAAGTCCGATTCGAACATCGAAATGACCGGTTAAAAACCCATTCTTTGACATTGTACAATATACATATACATATACATACCACCCACGCGCACTTAACAAGATCATTCACTCTATTTACACAGTTTTATACAAATGTCCTCCGATTCTTCTTTTTTTTTAAATATAATATACCGATCGAATAATAAGAACTATCTGCGTAATACGTCGATCGATTAACTTGCGTTGTAATTAGGAAATGGTAGACCCTATGCTTCATCTACGTAGACGAGCGTACATTATCTAGAAAATCTGACGAGAACGTAGAATGAGGAGAACGAGAACGTTATATGAGATATTCTATTACATTTCATTCTTCATACAAAATCAGTAACCGATGTCACACGTATTCTTACTACTTATGAAAATTCGTTGAGAAAAAGGTTTATTTATGTTAAACACATTAAATGATAGATATAGGATTTAAAATTTTACAGCATTTCATTATTTTCTCCATGTCCTGCATCAAAGATTATCATTTTACTCCTCTAACTTATATATAATATGTATATTATATATGTATGTACAATAACAAATAATATTTACAAACTCATTCAACGAATCATATTGTTAAAATACATTTTACCTTCTCGTTATATACGTGTAACCAACAATCATAGAGTTATGTTAACGTGAGATAATTAAAGCCGTAACTATTTCTCTATTAAACAAAAATATCTATAATGTGGTAACTAAACATAAAGTGAGGTAAACGTGTACGAATTAATAATTACGTGCGAGGATAAAATAGCTAGGCCACGTGAAACTACGAATACAAAACTGATTTGAAATAAACGAAAGTCGAAATAAATTTCGATAACTGTTTTTTAGAAACCGATATGTGCGCAGGCATAGTATATCTGAAGAACTTGCAGTCTTAAATGTTAAGAAATTGTTTTCATATATACGTTCCTATGTAAAATTACTTTAATTAAAGCAAGTTAACAAATCATCCTTAATATTTAAAAGAGCAGCAGATCATTTATCAATATGAAGTCGTCACTTATTTAACAAAGAAAAAGATTGTAAAAAAAATGCTTGGAAAACAACGAATGTTGGACGAATGGGATATGTTTAAAAATTACTGGCTATACATGCCATGTATAAGCGATGATACTTCGGACAGTATTTCTTTGAAATAAACTCTGAGACATTTAAAGCATTTGAACGATTCTTCTTTTTTTTATAGACATGAACTATCGTTAAACATACATACCAAATTTTGAATTATCTTAAGTGAACGTATTACAAATATAAACGTCTAACAGAAGACGGATTGAATTGAACTTTATGCGGTAACGTCGTTCCTATCGTTATCCGCACTGACCAAATTAGTAGCCTCGCTTCCGTTTGTTACTGAATTATGTGAATTACCTGCACTCCGCGTGTTGCGACCTGTAACCTGAACCACTGGCGTTGCGAACCCATACGTGTCCGCGCACAAGTTCACTGTATGAGGTTTGGTACTGCTCACGGAACATTCCAACTCTGGTAATTCGCCTAACAGCGGAATATCAAAACAGTTACATTTTTTCATTGGTCCCTGTGCTCCTTCTCTTAAATACTTGGGAAAACAATAATTACCGTTAATGCTATGAATATCGTACGGTCTGAAAACAGTTCCACTGGATGGTTCCCCGGCGCTCATACGAGCTTCATCCTCCGGTGTGCCAAAAGATTGTTCGGAATCAGAGCTACTGCTGCTTAAATGAGTAATATCATCCCTCCATGTCGGCGATCTACCGCGTTCGCGCGATGATACTCGAGCACGATTAAAAGGATTCTCTCTTTGTCGTGAAAACGTTCCGCCTTGAGTACCTAATAAAATAATTAAAATTATGATAAACAAATTAACGTGAATCTTTGAAAATGTAGGGAGATAAAAGTTCCTCGTACTTGGATATACGTCACGAATCAAAGGTGTCGTGTCATCGGCGTCCGAATCACTCTCGTCGCTAACAACTTGTTCATCCGCTGCGAAAACTTTTCGCTTGCAAACAGGACAAACTCTGCGATTTTTTGTCAACCAAGGGTCAATACATTTCGTATGATAGGCTGTAAATAAATTGATACATCATTCGCAATGTTCTGTTAACATTTATGACGATCTCTTTTTAATAGATACTAACCGTGTGCACAAGGTAAAACTCTTAATTTTTCGCCTTCGGCGTAGTCATCTAAGCAAATAGCACATGTCTCGTATGGATCACCTTTTGTATATTTGTGTGTCGGGATTTTCTTCAAACTCGAATTTGGTAGTCTATGCCTCCTTTGTCTTCGTCTATCTTTAATACATCTAACGATCTATAATACAAAAAAGAATATACATTAGAAAAAATGAAAAAAAACTTTGATACTTTTCATTCAATTCTATAATCCTGACCATAAAAGTAACCATGACTAGAAAACAGATCCCAATGACAATAGCAAAAGGTAAGAGAACATGTGTTATATTAAACGGCGTATCATCATTGATCAGTACAAAGTATAACTGATCATATAAATAATTCTTTTTAATAATCAATCCTGTTATTTCACTGACAAATACAGATGGAATCAATATCCCTACTGGGTCTTTCGCCTGCATTGGCTCTGCAACAAAATACAAACTATTTTAACGTACGCTTGATAACATGAAACGTGTAATTGCTGTATTACAAGAAATATCTATAATAATAATCTGTAACAAGAGTTATTACCTAGTTCGTTGCTATCTACGTTATGTATTATTACAGCATCGTATCCAGCTTTCTGTGCAATTCTTACTTTCCTCTCGAAGCTACAATTATAACGGGCAATTAAGGCTATCCAATTACCATTATAAATGCTGCCATTGAGAGGGCTTTGTATCTCATGGCATGCAGTAGGTGGATCTGCATATACAACCATGCCCTATCAAATGTTCCATCGATTATGCAATCTTCGTTACAAAGTAATAGTAGAAAATGAAATCAATTCGAGTTCCTATTTAATACCTTAATCCCATCTGATGGTATTAACCCTCCGAATCTGGCAGGCATGTCTCTAAATTCTTCTTCGATTTGATGTCTCGCAGCAGCAGAGAATACTAAGATGTCTGCTTTGGTATACATCGCACAGAAAACGAGAAACATAAGCCACAACTGAAGTTGATGGCTTAAGCAACACTGCCTCATTTTTAAGATGTGAAAATTATCCACCGTCTCAACTTAGATATTATATTAAAAAGAGCCTCATTATATGTCGTTCAACGGGTCCAAAATACTAATGTTTTCATTTTGTGGAACGAATTAATATTATCCTGCAATCATAGTATTTTCACCAGATTAGCTCTTCACATCCTTACGTCGGATGACAGTTCATGAGTCAGAAATGTACAACACTTTCGACTGAAGTACTTCAAATTATTGTTCTGACATGTCATTACACATGTTTATGTATTAAGTTGTGGCGGACGTGAACTAATATCCCTCGTATAAAAGATAAAGAATAATACACAGCAATTTTCCCCTAACAGTTAATGACTCACAGAAAGAGATACATGACGCGTACAAAGTAGTATCGCAAGAATCTCAGCATTCTTTAATCAGCGTTGCATCGTTCTAACAACACAATAAACAGGCCGGAAGATATGATCCCCCGGTCATTGTCTCTCTCTCTCTCTTTTTATCCTTTGTTTGTACAAAACGAAAATCGTAAACGCGTGAAACACGTTTCTAATCTCAGTTTGACATATTGGCATGGAAAATAATAGCGGAAGTCATCATCATCAAGCAAGTTTGTTAATATGCATCAATCAATGTAATGATTAATGCATCTAAATCTGTGCATATACATGCAAAAAGCGAACACGTATAATAATAATAATAANATAATAGCGGAAGTCATCATCATCAAGCAAGTTTGTTAATATGCATCAATCAATGATTAATGCATCTAAATCTGTGCATATACATGCAAAAAGCGAACACGTATAATAATAATAATAATAAATGGATAAATGCGCGTAAATTTAATAGCTCGTAAATTTCCTGCCAATTGTTATTTGTTATGCATATGCAAGTCGTATATACGTGTATGTAGATAACGTGATACGTACTAGCAGTATTCTTTCTTCTCCCTTTTTCATCCAGGAAAAAATGTTACGTATAATACGCAGGAGACGTTCAATGGGTTCATCAGATGTACCGTAGGTGCATGCACATGCATTCACACGCGTAATTCAGGAAATATTATCTGATATTATCCGCGATAGATGCACACCGTCTACACCTTTATACATCGCATGTCATTCCGTCTTGCCGAGGTTAAACGTATCTCCTCCCGATCGTTCTGGTTGTTCACTAACGAAAGCTAACAGTCCTCGCGATAAAATTGCATCGACCACGATGTCGAGTTAGTTCGTCAAGTAAAGTTTACGAGCAAACGTCAAAGGCTAAAATTCGGGTAACGAGGCATTTACTTATTCGTAGCTACGTGTACATACGTTTGAACACGAGATACTCGAGTTATTCTGTAAGATACACTGATGCATGGAACTGTTCTAATTAACGAGAAAAGAACTGTAGGTAATTTGATCGCTGGAGTCACGCGGATGTCATAGGTACACTTTTTCCTCTATTTTTCTGCGGAACTGATAAACCCGTGCAGGACATTTGTACCACGTTCGCGTCACGTGACACAAGCGCTAAATTTAAACTCAATTAAAGGTCAACTCGATAGAGATTTTTATGTGCGCGGGGTGCCTTTTAAATCTTGCATCGGATAAAATTATTTATTGCATCGAGAGATTTTCAAACGATATCGCTGGAAATTGAAAATCATCTTACGATGTATAGAACAGATGATTACATACAAGCTTGATTTTTTTTAATTGTATTTCATACTAAAATGTTATGCATAATATACACATCACAGGTATGAAGAATGGTCATTTCTGAAACATACCAGTCCTTACTGGTAAATACATAAGTTCCAGTTAGTACGACGCATCATTAAAAAAAATCAATGTCCAGAAGAAAATATACATACATATCCATGCATATGTAGCACATTGATATTCATAAGTTACTTAATAAAATTTATATTATGATTCGCATTTGTTGCCAGAATAATTTTGAAAGAATTACACTCGAACAATTTCTAAAACCCTGATCGTCAAGAACGTCGACTGAACAAATAAAAGAAGTGTTACTTAAAAGCAAAGAACACAGCAGTTTGATCTTAAATAAAAGTTCTTATAGTCGAAGGCACTCATCATAAGCAACTTTGCTTACATCAAATTAATTTAATTTGCAGTTTTTTTTAAGTTTAATAATTAAGTAAAATATGTATATAATGTAATTTCATGAAAATTTTCCACGAGAAAACCTTTCATCCAAGTATTGTGCTTTATTGATAACAGCATTTTTTCGAGCCTGATCGAATCTATTGACTTGTAAATCAGTGTCTCTGTCGAATGGTCTTCTAATCGTCAGTCCAGACGATTTAGCTTCCTTCTCCTCTTTCTGCAATAAACATTTTATTTGTTGAGTAATCACGATAAAGGTGAAAAGTTGCTAGGCAAGGTACCTTTTTTTTCTTTCGCAATTTGCTCTGATGCATTTCTAAAAGTGACTTCTCGGATTTTCTGCTTTTCGGTTTTTCGGTTTCGTTCTTTTTAGGCAATTCTGTAGTCATTGTTTTCGTCGTATTGTACAGCTTCTCCTCCTCCTGTAATTCAAATTATCTGTATAATTGCTGTAACGTGCAAACAGAACATAAAATTTGTTATACGTACTTGTCGCTTTTTTCTTTCTGCCTTTTTTGCCGGGGTATCAGTCCAGCAAGATCTATCAGACATATCTGGACCCTCTTTCATCCGGAACTTTCGCGATGTTAGCCCTAAGTTACTGACTCGAGCTGAAGGTAATTCGGTCATCCATTCCTCTCGTTGAGTTATATTATCATTATCCTAAAATATCATTCATTATATTCGAATTGTTAAATAGATTTATAATTAATTATAAACTGTTATCTACCTCGTTTTTCTGTTCGTATTTAATTCGTTGTGCTCTTCGTTCCAATTGTTTATGGACATAGTTAGTTTCTAATGCAGGATGATCGGCAGGTAACGGACCGATATCATCGTCTTCTTCTTCTGACTCCATCCGAGTTATTTCGTTATTATCAACTGGCTGGAAATCATTTGGGAGCGTAGGACCTATGACTTTCTTGATCGTTTCGTCTTTACTTTCTTGTTTTAACAAATGGGGTGGTAATGCTGGACCAAAAATAGAATCAGAATCTTCGTGCGTCGCGTTATCAGGTAACGTAGGATTTTCGATTGTTTCGCTCTCATTACTCGTTGGCAAGCAAGGTCCTATGAAATGCTTTTCGAGTTCGGCATCGTTCGAGGAATTAGCTAAAAGTTGTGGCGGTAACGGCGGTCCATAAATGATAGTCTTTCCTTCCGATGGTGCAATATTCGTTGCTTTCATTGATTCACTATTATCAGCGCTTAAAGAAGTTTGTTCGCTAAGATTGATACTTCCGGTACCTATTGTAGAATCTGAAATGGTACCAGAATGATTATTACTGGAACCATGTAACACACCATCTTTCTCCTCATTTACCTTTAACGATCCGTCAAATGGTTCGAATTCATTAATCAATTGTTTTTTTGAAGAGTTCTCGTATCCGTCATCTAAGTTTCTCTTTTTCGACGGTGGACTCTTACTTTTAATATCCGAGCTATCGGACATGTTTCCATCGGTCTCTGACAAAATATCAAATTCGGATAAGTTTAATTCCTGACTCTCCGCCGAAAGATCTCTTTTCAGTTCTTCTTCGTGACCGCTACGACTCTGTTTTACGTGCTTCGATGAATATTCTTGCTCTTCGCTCTCCTTTGCTGACGTTTTCTTATACGTATTACATTTCTCCGATTCTCCACGAGACTTACCGAGGTCCGTAGATCTTATATGAGATTTATTATGACTCTTTTCGGAAGCATGGTGTTTGCACTTATCACGAGATTTGTTCCTGTGCTTGTCGCTTTGAAATCTATCATTCTCGTTTCTGCTACGAGATCGTTCTCGCGATCTGTTGCTTCGGTGCTCGATTCGATCCCTATTCTTATGCCGTTTCATCGATCTAGGTTTGTGTTTCGAATCCGTACTAAAATCTCTTGCATTCCTATGCTCTTTATCTTCGTGTCTCAAGCTTCTTGATTCCGAAGAATGTCTCTTAGCAGAGTGCTTTGAATCTTTATCGTTAACATCTTGATCTCTCAGAAGTCTGTGTTCTCCCCGGTTACAACTATGTTTAGATTTGTCTTTCCTATCTTCGTACAGTCCAGCAGCGTTGCAGCCAAACTCCTGTTCTGACTCTGACCTCGACAATTTCCCATGTACATTGTCTTTACGAGTTGCTTCGAAACGAAACCGTCGTCCATCATCACTGTCTTGGCTTTCAGAATCAGAATCCATTGTCGTCATAATTAGTTACTTGCTGAAAGTAGCACAAGCAGGATATTTTACTTATCCATTCATACATTAATATAGAAATATACAGGAAACGTTATCATACATAAGGGCGCGTTGTAATTGTAACAATACTAAATGTTTAGTTTGGTAGAATAGGATAGTAATATTTATATTATATAACTATTTCGATACAATGAGGCATTAAAAAATACCTAAGAAAGACAGATAAAACTTGGCCAACATGGACTTTATTAAAAACACAATTGCATTTGAAACATGGTACACATGACAGAATTAAAGTATCAGGGAAATAGATGTGTTATTGCTGTAAACGTTTTTCAGCTGTCTTTGGCTGCGTTTGACGTTTCACGCTTTCTACTATACTGTCAACTTTACTTTGACCCGCTTCTAACTGAAGGGAGTTCGGTTGGTGAACCGTTTGCATCATCTTTATTATTTTTGCTGTACTGTATTGAACAGATTTTACGAAACCAGCAGTGACAATCCCCTTCAGACTCTGTGTAATGCTTGATCGCCACACAATTTCTCTCAAACATTGATCTAGTGTCTCACCGCACTCGGGATCGTAAGCGATCGCACGTAGACAATCCTCAGTGTCTTTCGATCGTGGACCCTGAGACCATGCCCTGACAAGTTTTACTTGCGGTATTCGAGGCAACTGATTTAAATGATGAATCTTTGTCGCCGGGCTTGTATCCTGATGGCACTTGACAACCATGCTCTCAGATCTCGGGATGTCCACGTAATTTTCAAAATGTTGCAAAATCGGAGCGTACAATTCTTTAAAATGTGCCAGCTGAGGCAACACAATGTTGTTAATCTTTTCTTTATTCTCACCGAAGGTCATTCGAAAATCGCCATTGTAAGATAGACCAGCTATGGTTTTATAGAACTCAATTTCCGTAAAGTGTTGAGGGAGCAATAGTAATGCGGCATGTACGGCTGAATGCAAATTTTGTACTAGGGCTGTAGGTAATTGAGAATTCTCGCTTGGTTCCACCAGCACTTTAACCGGCTTATGTAATCTTCCTGCCAAGTAAAGATCGTTCCAGTCTAAGAGATCTTCTATCAACGAAACCTCGGAAACTATCCCATACTTGATAATATGCCCGTCAGTCATTTTAACTAACGTATTGTAATAGATTTTAGCACCCCAATTTTCTTGGATATTAGTAATGACTCGGTGTCCAAAAAATCTCATTGGCTGAGCATAGTGTTTAGGATTAAGTATTAAATTCTCAGCGTGCCATTGGTTCACGTTACGAACAACGAAAATAAGATCCACCATATTATTAGAGATGTTAGTCAATTGTTTAAATGCAGCCGACCCGTATGCAAAACAAAACTTGATATTTTTTGGGAAACCTCTCAGCATTCCTCTAAGTTGGTGAGTTCCTATTATCTTTTCCATTGTACCGGGATATTACCGATATAATCTATGTGAGAGTGTCCAATATCTTTAATTCTGCATAATGTGCATTTATCCTTGAATATTAAAGTAAGAATCTTAGTATGTTCACTGCGATTATTTCTGTATCCGTTTTCACATGCAAATGTAATTAGAGTACAGTTGATTTGTCTTGTACTATCAAATTTTTCAGAAACAAGGAACGCAGCGATGAAGAATAATACAACGTCTCAGCAGAAGTGAAACAAATATTTTCGGTCCCAAGTCCCAA
>SHCU01000051.1:201189-211944 GCA_004307685.1 Ceratina australensis | reverse complement strand
CGTATTGTAATAGATTTTAGCACCCCAATTTTCTTGGATATTAGTAATGACTCGGTGTCCAAAAAATCTCATTGGCTGAGCATAGTGTTTAGGATTAAGTATTAAATTCTCAGCGTGCCATTGGTTCACGTTACGAACAACGAAAATAAGATCCACCATATTATTAGAGATGTTAGTCAATTGTTTAAATGCAGCCGACCCGTATGCAAAACAAAACTTGATATTTTTTGGGAAACCTCTCAGCATTCCTCTAAGTTGGTGAGTTCCTATTATCTTTTCCATTGTACCGGGATATTACCGATATAATCTATGTGAGAGTGTCCAATATCTTTAATTCTGCATAATGTGCATTTATCCTTGAATATTAAAGTAAGAATCTTAGTATGTTCACTGCGATTATTTCTGTATCCGTTTTCACATGCAAATGTAATTAGAGTACAGTTGATTTGTCTTGTACTATCAAATTTTTCAGAAACAAGGAACGCAGCGATGAAGAATACAACGTCTCAGCAGAAGTGAAACAAATATTTTCGGTCCCAAGTCCCAAATCTTCCTACGGTTTCAATATGAAAACGTCGAAAATCTTTCGACAATTCTAATCAACTGCGCCCTGTATGTAATCGTGATCCATTCCGTTTAACCTAAAACGTTTCCTCGTCAATCGTATCATCAATATATACGTACACTTACTTAAGCTCGTTGTAAGTCCTATACCGATGATTTAATACTATGCGATAACTATACTCGTTAGTCTCATTTATTCTAAACGGTTATAAATCAATGTTAAATTGCAACGTAACATTTTACTGAGCTTTACTGTGTGCATCTACATGATCTTACATCGGAACACGCACGATTTACACCGTTCACTTCGCTCGCCACCAACTAGTCACCAGCTTCAGGACGCGTGCTCTCACATGTGCATAATCGCGAAGAAAAAACAGTTGCAGCACAGAGGGATTTGTACTATATAACTGTTCGAAACTTGAAGTTCTCGAATATTTCCAAAGGCAATAATTACGTTTATACACGTTTGTATAAAATCAATTTATAACAAGTCTCATCCGGAAACTCTGTTATCTTAATGCATTTTTCGTGTAGCTCTTGCCACAGTATTATCTCCTGCTGTTAGCGCTTTAGAATTATAATTTATCAGGAAAATCGTAATGCCTTATTTTATATAGCAATAACAGAGGAGAAATGATCGGACTTCTTGTGTTTTCTGTACATACACTAGTATTGCCTTCAACCACCGAGGAGGGATTCGTAGAGTGGTAGATCTCGTGGAACAAAAAGTACGTGATTTTTTACCCCCTCTAGAATGTGCTGCACCGATAAGTAAGAAATACGAAGGAAAGTAGTCGACTGCATCTTAGTGGGACTTCCGAAACACCCCGTTCTCCGAATTCTTGAAATAAGTCCTTTTTTTATATAAACCATAATCGCGAAGAAGATTTTTGGCGATTCGATAAAAAGCCTTTTACCACTCCAGGGTCATTTCCTATGTTACTGACGTAGTCGCGACCGCGGGAATATGCAACACAGCGATCAAAGCAAGTTGAGGAATGTTATTTTCAATTGTTTTCAATGATTTTCGTTTGCTGAAATCAAGATTGTTAAGAATTCAGAGTAAAACGTAGATCATTCCACATATTTGTGGAAACAATCATTTTGTGGAATGTTACCGGTCTAACCTGACAGTCTCAAGTCCTCCCAGCCCAGATCGTCTTTTTGTGCGACACTTTGACTCAATGAGAGACACTCTTTAGAAGTTTCTTCTCGATCATTACGCTAGTAATTGCTCCTCGATATTTCCGCGCTTGCGGAAATCATGCTCCCTTGATAATGTATCATCAGAAGTTCACTGTGTACACAGACATTCAAATTTACCTCTCGTGTCTTTCGTTGAACGTAATCTGTTAGTTGCAAATATGAGGTGAACAGGTATAATTACAGGAACAGCGTGTTACGTTGTTGACACAATTCAATTTGTGCGGAATACGTATGGTTATTGTGGAGGTGACCGCGACGAGCCTGTTAAAGTGGCAAAGATTGCACGCGCGGCGCCACGCCCGCCCCACCATCCCAACCGTTGCTCGGCGATGTCGGGAGGGGTGGACGTTGGATTGGCGCAGTCGCTCGCCGCGTTTTATGCAACCAGTCTTCGGAGCGAGTGGATCTACTCCTCCAGCGTTTGACAGACGAGGAAAGTGTGTGTAGTGACATTGGTGTCTGTCTGGCCGCTGCTCGCTGATCGGTCCTCGTTAATCGCGCGACCGACTGCCCCGTCGGGACAACCTATTTCACGGAACCCGATATTTTCGTGTTTCTGTCAGAACACGTCCTCGGAAACGTCCGTACTGCGTATTGCCGTCGGTTGTGTACGCGCTGCCCTTGCCGGCGACAGAGTAGCAAGGCTTTAAAGGCGGTGTCGGTTGTGTATTCAACGGCTCGTAGCATCGTGACGAATTTCTCGTGCGGTTTACTCGCCACGATTCACGATTCACGATTCAAACGGTCGTGGACTCGCGTGCACCGATCGCCGTGAGTGCCAGTGCGACAACGACAATCGGGCGTGCTAACACGGGTGTATTAACCTAAATGTGTGTGTGCGTAACGTGCGCGTAGAGGAGAACGCATACGTGCTGTCAGGCGAGCGGAGAGAGATAGGGCGGCAGGAGGAGAGGGTGGGAGTAACGAAGGCGGCCGTGAATCAACGATACGCGGCTACGTTCACGTCGCCGCGTATTCCGCACGGCACAACACGAAACACAACAGACCACCGTCGGCTAGGGCATACGGACGGGGAAAGACGCACGCCGTACAAATTAACACGAATTCGTATAGCTACGACGCGCCTTTTGGCGCGTGTAAACCCCTTGCGCGGTCGACTTCTTCGACCTCCTCGCCGCTACTATGGCGGACGACGAGGTGCTCTTCGACGAGGTTTACGAGCTCTGCGAGATTATCGGCAAGTGAGTAGCAAATGAATCCAACGAGTAACGAAACGGGCGTGACAGCTGTGCCGCGTCCGTCTCTGAGTCATAGCTAACGTAACGGGTAGGGGAGCTGTCAAAATACGGGACGTTGCTTCCTTGCGCTGGGAGGGATGGAAAAGATATAAGACACTGTGCTCGACACCGAGAGGATATTCTTTGACAGATATACACACGTTACGTGTATGCGTGCGCGACATGTATATGCTCTTAGGTTAGGCGTGCTGGTATTGAATCCGGGAATGCAATGGGTGCGCGCGCGCGCGCGTGCATGCACCGCGTGTACGAACGATGACGTACGTACAACACAGTTGTTGTTGACTCGAAAGGGTCGTACGGGTAAGTAACAATGCAAAAATCGGGGAAAGGTGCGTGTTATGCAAGCTGATGTTCGTAATACGTGCTCCATGTCCCCATAAATTATACCCGGGCAACGTGATCCACCTACCCCTTGTATGACACATGAACGACGATATTATCTTATAAATATATTATCATACGTGTGACGAATACGATAGGTTTTTATATGGGGCTGGGAGATTGCCGATTTATCTATCTTTCGTGATAAATACGTTGTCACGACGATGTAATAAATGTCAATATGACTTGCTAGTATAGGTGTATTATACTCTTAACAAATAACAATTGTATTTTATTATTCAGGAAATAAAACATTTTGTATTATTTATTTTTCTTTTTTTCTTTAGGACGTTTACTTTTAAGAAATTTTCGATTTTATTTATTTTATTACATTTCGATAATTTTCGTTTTTGACGTGAAGTATTTAAAATGAAAAAAGGTGATAAAATAGGGATCGCATTTAGTGTGGTAGAATAAAAGCAGGGGAAAAATTTATTTACAGCGTCCACGATAAAACCTTCCAATATTTTAATTTGAATCCCGTTATGAAATTTTATCTTTTCTCGACCCTCAACATTTTACGATTGACATACGAGACTAACAAGTACATTTATATGTAACGGTGGATATCGGATAACTTTTTTAGTCAAATGCTTGAAACCGCGCAGTTCTATATGAATGAGATAGAATAAACGAAACAACTAGTAAAACAAGTCAGGTATGAAGTATCGTAATGGTGCGATATATTTATAGATAACGCATTAGTTTGTAACCTATCGCTCGTTGGAACATTTGAAGAGCTTCGGCGAAATCCCGTGACGAACGTGTCTATTTTGAAGTTCTCGTTATACACCTATCGACCACTGAGTAAACCTGTTACCTACTGCCTGTTCTCTCTCTATCTATCTCTATCTTCTTTTTTCCCGAATTACATGTACGAGGTCACTGGGAGAATGTCAATTAAAAATCCAATTTATCGAGGAGCACGTCGATGAGAAGGAATGGAAGTACGTTTCGCGTGGGAAGGAGTGAGCTGTCGAAAGATTGCACCGCATACGTTCCTGTCGGCTCGATCGAAACGGCCGCCGAAAGAGTTCCAATAAATACGCGAAATAGCAGAAGCGAGGTCTCTAACAGTGGCACGTAGCAGGTGAAATGCAGCAGGCCAGTCGTTTCTTTTACGGTGCTCGCCCTACTTTTTATCCCCCTCGTAACTCGGTTCTGAAGGGTCGTGTATACAGCCAGCACTGTCTACATGTTTTCTGAGAAGTTAGAGAAGAGTAAATTCTTGATGACGGAATTCGGCCTTGAACTTAATTGCGAGCGGTCGTCCACTGCTGGACCTGTTGGAGATAATGCAATCGTCTTACGTTTCCTGCTGTCTACCTGATGCGTTCGATACCACGCGTATTTTTCTCGACGACGGATTTGTTGGCTGAGCAAACATCACTTTCCTACTATCAGGTTTATAACGTAATAAAGTTGTGGACTCATAACGAATTGACGGTAAGGAACTTCCCGATGGGGATGCCTGATCAAATTCTTGGACCGATTATACTTGATAATTTATCTACAGAGAGAATATATTTTCGATGAATCGGCGTAAGAGCGCGTACAATCAAAAATTCAAAGTGAACGTGTATACTGTACAAAATTTCTTCAACAAGAGTTTTCCTTAGAATTAATTTTATTCGGTAGAGATCGTTTTCGTCGAGAAGCTCTCTTCGAATTCATAGATCTACTCCCAAGTCATATACCGTGGAGTCCAATAATTCTACTAAAATATCGAGTATGCCTGTATACGAAATGTATTTTACATCCTATGAAATATTCAAAACAAAGTTATGTTACTGCCATCGCTGTCAATCGATATAAGTTTTCAAAGATCACCGCGCGAGAACATCGTTGTATACCTACGATATGAATTTTCGAGTGATTTTCTAGCGAGTTTCATAGCAGTTAGTTTACATGCCCTTTGCCATTATCATCTTAGAACAGGATATCGGTTGTTGTTCACTTCCTACCACGAGTGCATGGGTAACTGCACAAACTTGGATGCCCTAAGAATAATTTACAGCTAAACTTGTAACGTTCACCTCAGTTTCCTAAACGCTTTCATTAATGGCTCGCCAGTGAAAAGCAGCTGTAACTTTACGAACTTTGATCTCTATTTTACGCAAACTTCATAAGAGAGCTTAATATTCCATCCGTTTAGAAGAGTTTATCGTAAAAATGTTATCGGACTCGAGGTGTTAACGACGATAGAGCCTACTCGCGTTTTATTTAATACCTGTTACAGTTATTTAATATATATCAAGGACAAAATGTATTTTTGTCCTGAACGCAAAGGATGACAGACTTTAGAGGTAGGTCGAGGCGAGCGAGTGTAGTAGAGTCGAGGATACTGAAGTGAGAAAGTTCGATCCTCTTCGAGTTGGAGGTGGGAAGAAGATTGACTCCCTGAAATCAAGTTACCCTCCATCGCGTAAAGATCATCCCGAATGCGAACTGACGTACTATTGTTTCTCAAATACGTGTGCCAAATAAGCTTTAGTATTTAATTTGCTACGCCGACGCTTGAGTTTTCAGTTCCTTCTATGGCAACGTTGTGATTTCTTCTGAAATGCAGTTTAAATATTTTTGGAGCAGGTAACTCTTTGGAGTGGGTAGGTTATTTCAAATAATGTCCAATCATTTACGTATAAGTATGTCATTGTACATGATAATTCTATTGGCACGTGTACTCTTAAATTACGTTTATTAGTATGTAATTTTTTTTATTAGTTGAAATCACTAAACGTTGTTTCTCATTTCCCGCGTTCCGTTATCGCGACCAGCTAGCTCGTTTGCGAGTCCAATAACGTGGAAACAACCGAACTATGGAGATGGAATATCATTGTCGATGCAGCGCGACTTCGACGGTGCGCTTTAATACTGATTGCGAGCACCCGGTTTCGCATTTGTAAACGCCTGGTATTTAATTGCACTAGAATAGTATGTATTTCCTTTGATCTGATTACGCAAATTTATTATCCATTAGTTGGTGCGAAAATACTGGTTACGTCAGTTAGTCCCGCTTATTTTCTATCTAATCGACGGATTTTTATGCCAGATAACACTTCTATGGTATTACGTGAATAATTGACGATCAGAAAAGAGCTTTTATCTCTTTCGAAAAATATAACTGTCAGATGAACGGTATATAGATTCTGAAATTTCGATTCAGATGATTCGCGAGGATCGTGCTTTGAATGGTTAACGTACGTTTCTGACAATTCGCAACGAATGTGGGAAAGATTCTAAACTGACCATCTGTCACTACGAGATATATGATTGCTATAAATCATGTTAGACTTTTCCGCTTTGTTTCAAACCGTGGCAGGTACAGTGAAGGCTCAAACTGTGAAGCTAATTTCTTGTTAAAGTTCATTAGAATCACGCCTGATCAAGGGTGTTATACTGAAGTTCAATTACGATAGTCTGGTGGTTAATTTACAAGCGACAATAAGGTCAATATAGCGATTCTCCACGTCCATGTAGTTTAATCAAGATCGCTCTTACAAATAGCTCGTCTGCAAATTTAATCGTGTTATTAACTACGCATTTTGTAATACTGATATTTCAATCAAAGTAACACATTATTTTTTAAATTCATTTAGCATGTTTGTAATCAGTATTCATTATGTCTTTTTACCTTCGGAAGATGGTTCAAAAATAAAATGGAAGTGTGTCATCTAAGAAATTAAGAATGAGAAAGGAGGCATTTTAATAATGAAACGGAAACACTATATTTAGTCTGTATTAGAAGATATGACGCTTAAGTTATGTACGATCTGCGAAAAGTATCGGACCATCTCATCGCATATTTGTTAATCCTGACTTTTAATACAAAATAAGTATTAGTACATGTTTACATATGCATCTCATCGATTTTTCAGATAGATTTACTATGTACAAATGAACGTACAATATGCATTTTGATGAAACATGCAATTTGTAGGCAGGTGTTCTTTCCCCTTTAGAGCGTGCGTCGAATTTATAAATCACAAATGCTACTTTGTTCCGTATAGATTTTCATAATTATTACACACTGCGTTTGCGGTGCAACGGCTACAGCACGTGACTCATGGTTACCGCGTTGGAGAGAGGATTTTGAATTTATAGCTACTTTACAAGCTAGGATAATGAGTAGGTATTATGTAAATTATGGTTGTAAATAAAAAAGATACGGATTAAGGATTTGATTTTCCGTTAGGAGGAAATTCGTGTTCTCTTGGAATTAAAATAATAAATAGATGAGGAATATCTAAAGGAGTTTCTCGGAGAAGGTGAGATTCAATATACGATCGCATATGAATTAGAATGCAAGTTCAATGTTCAATTTGCTATTTTCCTTAGCTGATATCGCAGTGCTGAATGTCACAGAATTCTTTCTTCTCTATAAAACGAGTCAATTTCATAGGAACCACAATTAGAATTTAAATAAATGTTGGGTAATTCTGGAACGAGACTCTTGGGAGATTTACGAATTAATGAGGTCACTGTTGACGAACCGAACTACCTAACGAAGAAGAGGCGTTATCCCATTGCATTCCGTTAAAGAACGTTGGGATTAGTTGTGGGGCTAAATCCTTGCAACTGATGCCACAGCAAAGTGGAAAGCTAGGAGATTTAATCCCGGAGTAGTTAGCTTCGGTTGAATATCAAAATTAAATTAAATGTCGTCATATTTTTATCGTATTATATTCAAATAGAAAAATTGAAGCACGTGAATTTCTGTAAAAATAAATATCCGCTGCGTTGGGGTTGAAAACACGGTTAAAACGTTATTTACAAATTTTGGCAAATTTTCTGACTTTAATTAATGCTACAATTCACTTGTCTGTGGCACAAATTGTTTTTCATCTGGTTAACGAATAAATTTATTTTTATTTGCATGATAAAATCGTGTTACAGCGTACCGAGATTCACATATTGAAAAAATTTGTTGTACGAACAACACGCTTCAGGGAAAAAATTGTTGTAAGCTGAAAAGTTGGAATTTCATTTTATAACATGTTTAAAAGGTAGAAATAAATTTAGATGGAATGCTGCGCTACAGAATAATTTTGACGAAACGGGCAATAAATCTTTCCTCCGAGCGCATTTCTGTAATACGGACAGATTAAGATGTTTGAAAGTTAATTCAAAGCGTCGCTACGTTGATCGATCGCTGTTAAGTAACATCGAGGTGTCGATAATTTCTTGTAAAAAGTGGGACGCGAGCAAGCAAACCTTCTTACCGGTTCTTCGTACGTTCAACGATTGTCGAACGGCCGAGCTTTCAGCAACGATAGTTCTACGATGTTATTCCATATAATCCTTTTAGTGTCAAACGACAGAGAAAATGAGGGAAGAAAGCTTCGGAGGTGTTCGAGGTTTACGTTCTCAAGTAGCTATTCGAAAATCTGTGCTTCGAGTCACTCCTTATATAATAGAAAATAATACTTTGTGAAACAATTAAAATTGCCGATTTTAGAATATTTTTGAGCAGAGCAAAATTATTATATGATCAGTCAGAGATAGTAGCAAATTTTTTTAGTTTAAATCTAATTAATTCAACGTCTTGAAAATGCTAAATAATGATATAAATATTTTTGATATTTAGAGAGGTAATTTCTCGCTGATTTGGCCTATAGGTAAAATACCCCAGGGGCTGTGTTTCATAACGGCGCACTTTTGCTACCCTTTAGACAGCACTAGAAGATAAAAGTTGATTCTGTCGATGATATCGTGAGATATGTCGCGAAGTCGGGCTTTGCTCCTTTAGTTATCGTCTCCTTGGTTCTTGACACGAATCTTCGAGCACCGAGACATGAGCTTTTTCACGTAAATCGTTTAGGTGGAAATAAATACTTGTTGCTCTACGATTCGTGCAAATAGTATCAACTTCAAGTATTTGTTACGATCAATTTCGTAATTATCGATATACGCGCCTGCTGAATTTAATCCGAATCAGCGACCCGGATATCGCTAATACACGTATATGCAAATACACGCCACGATTTACCGAATTCATATTATATAAAGACATCGAGAAAAATATATGGTTTCCTATAGAATGTTACCGTACAAATTGGTTGTTTGTATCCAACAGCATCTGTTTGTTGCAATTATTATAATTGCTTGCACATAGTCTATAGGCTGAATTTAATCAAAATCGGTGACCCAAATATTGTACGTTCCTCTCGTAAATGCTTGCGCTTACAATTTAGGACGGGCCAATTGTAGGACCGGTACCGTGGTTACTTAGCCGAACTTAAACAGACATCGCGCGTACCAGACGGATCGAATCCGAGTCGTATAACGCGTGCTCCGATCGCTATAACAGGCATTATGGTTTACGTGAATGCGATGAATGCTGTGTGGTTAGCACATGGCAAATTAGGCCGCTTCGATCAAGCTAAACATACATCGTCAGTTATCAATTTTTAATCGACATAAGCTAAGTGTTACAGTTAGGCAAATTCAATTTTTTGAACGTGTACATATGTTCGTGAGTAACTTTTGATGTAATAGGATGTTTAAGAGGGTGGGTGTTCAAACGATTAACCTTCTGCACTCGAAGAATTTTTCCACAAATATTTGATGAATTTCTTACGTACAAATTAATCTGTTAAAATTATTCGGAGAAACAGTAACTTGATAAAATCGTAAAAATGTGAAGGGTAATTAATGATGGCCTGAACGCAATTTTAGCATTCTTCATTTTTGTCTTATTTTAGCCTGTAGAATAAGCTGTAGAATATATTGGCCATCTGTAGGTTTACGCCCAGCATATTGTATTATGCAAACTATATAATTGTAAATACGTAGAAGCGATTGAATGCGTATGAAGCTAAGCGTAATCCAGTCGCCGCGTTTATCGAACACATAACGGGAGAAGGGATGAGTCTTGAACAACAAAAGACTCCGTGGCCGTGATTACGATCATTCAAGCCCGTTTGTTTCTGGTTCTGTTTCAGGGGACCATTCAGCGTGGTTAGGAAATGCATTCACCGGCAGACGGGGCAGACGTTCGCGGTAAAAATCGTGGACGTAGCGAAGTTCACATCCAGCCCGGGTCTAAGCACGAACGGTAAGTCCGCGGGGAATAATCAGAATGCACGCGCGCTCTCGCATTATGCCACCGTGTACTCGTGTGGTACACGTGTACGTGTATGGAACCGCGCGCCGGTGTGTTCCGGCATTAATTTCCGCTGCCTGTTCGAAACAAATGTATTCTCTGTGCTCGATCTCGCGTTTACGTATGCTCTCTTTTACGCGACGCGGCGTGCCGTGAATTCAAGCTCTGCCCGCTCATTGTACGCCAGATTCGATTAAAATCGCTTTCGCTCGCCTAAGCTTGGACGTATTTCGG
>SHCU01000051.1:183320-199028 GCA_004307685.1 Ceratina australensis | reverse complement strand
ACGTAATTGCTTTCGTGAAAATAATCCTGCGTGATCCATCGTCGTAGGTAATGCTTCGCTATCGTGGCAAGAAATAAATAAGCTTTCACGGGCGACTAATTGGATGTATCTAATACCGGTCGAGTTCAGATTGGACGCATCGCATTATGCGAATTAATCACACGTTTTAATAGACTTGTATCAAGAAGCACCCGAAGTTCTTAATCCACCAGCGTGTATCATCTTGAACATATTGCGGATAAACTTTTTTTTAAGCCTTGTCATAAAAACTGAGATTAACTGTGTCATAAAATTCTTTACGGCTTCCCTTCGCGTGGAATTTGTTTGAGTCATTTCGTAAGGCAGCCTCCGTGTTTATTAAATGTTTTATCAAATGTAATACAGCATCTAATAAGTACAGCTGCATATTTCCCTCTCGTTTCTTACTCGTTGTACGGACACGTTAATCGCTTTATAAAAACGTTTATTATGTCTGAATGAACGTCTTCGGTCCCTTTTATTCCTCGCAACAATAACGTGCTGATGTATTTTCCTCGATCCTTGAGCAGTAATTGGGATTACTTGACGCGATAGCTTCCCGGTTGCTCTACGTTAACGAGAATTGACCTAATTAACGTCGAAAACATCCCAAATAATAGCTACAGTTCGCAGCAAGAAGTTTTGTCACGATTGTTAACGCGATCAAGTCGCACAACGGTTTCTATTATTGATCGTAAATGTGGTTCATTAATTCGGATCGCGTTTGTCTTCCGCATCATAAATATCTGCGTGCATTATTTTGCGAACACCGGTGTACCATCATCGGTAGTTAAATACTATTGATTATATAAATATCAAAATTGCAACAGTTTAAGTGTGCATTCTGGAAAGAATCGGAGATATTTTTAAAAGAACGATTGGTAACAGTATTCACGTTCAGGGTATGACTTACTAGATGCAGAATAATTGGATGTAAGATTAGAATGTTTTATTATGCATTCCTTCGGAATAGATTCAAATTCAAGCGCATACGTACAGATGCGAGATATATTACGGTCCGTTTATACCCGATACGACGCGCTCATAAATTGTGACATCTTGTAAATTGTCGTTTTTCTGTTTCAGTATGGATGGCTCTGATTTATGCTTCGAGGTCGTCCGCAGAGCGACTGCGGGATTCGTGTACAGCGAAGCGGTTGCCAGGTAAGGAAATTTTAAACATTGTGCACGGAGAAGTATTTCATCCATTAAAAGTGTCCCCTTTTATTTCAAATTTAATTGAAACAACCTTTTATTAATTCTTGATATCGTTATATTATGTCGTACTCGACCTAATATGTCAGCGTTTTTTTTATAATCATAAAACTGATTTATCCACATTTCATATTACAATGAAACTTTGCATCAATGGATGAATTCGAACAGCTTAAATGCAACAGAGGCTTCCATGATGCGTTATGAAATTTGCATGTACCTTATCGGACTAGATATTCCGCGTCTGTCATTCTCTGCAAACCTACGACCCACGATTTTTTTTTTTTTTAAGAGGAAGTCGTTATTTGCTTATAAAACGTATTATTGTCGGAATACCATCGTAGGCGTGTTCTCCTTACGGTGTATATTTGTTACGTGTCTAATAATAAGGCTTGTCTTTTTTTCATATGTCTAAGAGATACGTACTTCTAATAATAGATAAAAAAGAGACACGTCGCTGTATGAGTTAATAATATTATGAAAATGCGTCATAGTTGGAACGTAATTTCAAGAGACGCTCGAACATCGCCGTTCCGATGAAAATCAATTTCATTAGTCCCCGGTCTGTAACGCGATTATTGTGAAATATATTTCCCGTATTTTATCCTCCTTTTTACTTTGCGAGCATTTCATTTCATATTCTACGGCAATTAATATTCAATTTGTCGAGCAGGAGCTTATGGTTTTAAATGACGAATTTTTCTACGGTTATATTTTATATTTGATTTCGTTCGTTCTTAAGAGCATAATTTTTGAATGATCGCATACATTGATGGATGACCTGTTTGGTATTATAGGAAGTTGAGTTTTTATAACTTTGACGAGCTCGCCTCTAAAGTTCGAAGAGTATAGCTTATTATGCCCTGGTTTTGGATCGCTACATTCTATCGTGAGGTAACTTTCCCCTGCTTTTGACGTAAACTGTGAACCACTGCGAATACATTGTTCCTTCATCGAAGCAATTTCATTCGTTCTGAATTTAAATCGCTAAACTTGTTGATGGCATGCGTAAAATATTTAAAAATTCGCGTCCGTACTTCGTAGGACAAGTTAGGAACTTTCCTAATTTGGCAAGCCTCTCCGTCAATCTCTTTCTTTTTTTTTGAGTAAGTTTGTACTTTATCGTCGATATAGAATTCGTTTATAGAATTGCAATGAAATCACGATATTTGGAAACTTAATATTTTGCATATTTATCTCATCGTTGGTTGCAGATTTGTCACGTCGCGTCGTAATTTTGACGTGAAAACCATTGTGTCAAAGATGAAATTAAAATGTCAGTCTCTCACTTTTTCGTCCCTTTGATCCATTTTAACCGAATCGACGCCGTAGGGAACTTTTCCCTAAAAGACAAAGAGGAAGTTGGCAAATTGTAAAAACTACTGTTTCATTTTGATCCTCTGAAGCGTAAGGTTTTAGAAGTTGTTACACAAACGCGTCATATGACGAGTTTTATTTATCTTCAAAATGAGACAATGTACAAAGGGAAACAATTTAACAAAGTTAATCGCAAATTGAGGATGAGTTTATAACGCGAAGACAAGCAATGATATAAGTAATTTAATATGTTGTTACATTAAATAGAGATTAAAGTGCCATAAACACGATTTGATTGCAGATTTGAAACGAGAAGCGACAATATGCCACATGCTGAAACATCCACATATAGTAGAGCTGCTGGAAACCTACAGCTCGGAGGGTATGCTCTACATGGTTTTCGAATAGTAAGTATAACCAGATTTGTCTTTATTCCGATTCAAAAATGCATCTCCGACCACGCTCCAGCGATTTTTTTCTTTACTCGCGTGATCTTAATACTCTAGTAAGGAGAACAAACACGTGGTTACGAGACGATGTCTTTAGATCACGGAAATTCGCGTGATTACGTTCAACTATTCATCTAACGTCACATTTAAAATAGTTCAGTTAGAGTTTTTCAAACGGTATGCCGTAGAGACGTATAGAGGAAGAAAAGGGGAATGAAATAAGAGTTGACGGACGCCTTGGTTTCACGTTTACGCGGATTTCTTCGTAATTTCTTGAGAAATCTCCTTTTTAATGCGCAGCTCCTTTTCTCTTTCGAGCCCCGTCTTTCTTTCAATCCCCTGCTCTTATTTCTTGAACGAATTACGAGACGAACGATTTTTTAAGCTTGGGAATGCTCGAGAGCAATTAAAAATGATATGAAAAGATCATGTCTATTTTTTTATTCACACCTGCGAAAACATAAAATTCGTAGACATAAAAAAAAAACAGAATCGTATGAAATTGGCGTTAAAATGTAATGTTAGGATTGATCAATTCCGTTAACACTGTCCCGTTTGGTTAATAACATTACATAACGGCTGAAGCGTAATTCCGCCGCATATTGATTTATTTATTGGATATTATCAATTCGTATTTGTATTTTGTATCACAAAATGTGTATTATTAAACTAAATTATTTCCAAGGGTAAGAGATGATCGAAAGTAGAATAAAAAATTTTTTTGCGGTTTATCCGGATATGTTCACGATATTTCGACGCGTGGCTCTCGCAGTTTAGTAGTAGGAAAAACTATGTTTCAATGTCTCGTAACGGAAGATGAGAAATGAATCCGTTAGAGTAATCTCACGTGGAAATGGCCAAGGGTAGATTCCGGAAAAGCTGGCCATATCGACGGTGAAACAAAAACACGTCCGCGCGGAAATATTGCTTTAAAGCCGAGCTCTGGTTTCCACGGGACGTATTAACGGAATCGTTTACAGTATACGCGTAGTATCATCGTAATATTGTTATACCATACACGAGGGATTGTTTTAACGGTTGCTATACAACCACGTTCGATTGCAGTTACGTACGTGTTACTCCTGCAATTTTCAGGACAATGGAGATTAAATTAAATAGGTTGCACGCCGTATGTTTCATATTACACAGTTCGTAATTGCGTTTGACAGTCACGTATCTCGTAATTATTACTGTTATTTTTAAAGTTTCGACAAAAAGTCGGCACTAAGTATCATTAGTATAAGTTTTTGCTACTGTATTCCTCGTAACAGAATTATATAATATCTACGTACGTGTATGCTATAATGTGTATAATACAAAAATTAACAACAACATTTTAATCCCTCGTGCATATTTTTACAATCGCGCGTATAGTAGGTGAAATTTATTTTCGCTATCTCTTTAAGCGTGCTTTTACAAAGATGTAGCGTTTCAAACACGTAATTGCTTTCGTGAAAATAATCCTGCGTGATCCATCGTCGTAGGTAATGCTTCGCTATCGTGGCAAGAAATAAATAAGCTTTCACGGGCGACTAATTGGATGTATCTAATACCGGTCGAGTTCAGATTGGACGCATCGCATTATGCGAATTAATCACACGTTTTAATAGACTTGTATCAAGAAGCACCCGAAGTTCTTAATCCACCAGCGTGTATCATCTTGAACATATTGCGGATAAACTTTTTTTTAAGCCTTGTCATAAAAACTGAGATTAACTGTGTCATAAAATTCTTTACGGCTTCCCTTCGCGTGGAATTTGTTTGAGTCATTTCGTAAGGCAGCCTCCGTGTTTATTAAATGTTTTATCAAATGTAATACAGCATCTAATAAGTACAGCTGCATATTTCCCTCTCGTTTCTTACTCGTTGTACGGACACGTTAATCGCTTTATAAAAACGTTTATTATGTCTGAATGAACGTCTTCGGTCCCTTTTATTCCTCGCAACAATAACGTGCTGATGTATTTTCCTCGATCCTTGAGCAGTAATTGGGATTACTTGACGCGATAGCTTCCCGGTTGCTCTACGTTAACGAGAATTGACCTAATTAACGTCGAAAACATCCCAAATAATAGCTACAGTTCGCAGCAAGAAGTTTTGTCACGATTGTTAACGCGATCAAGTCGCACAACGGTTTCTATTATTGATCGTAAATGTGGTTCATTAATTCGGATCGCGTTTGTCTTCCGCATCATAAATATCTGCGTGCATTATTTTGCGAACACCGGTGTACCATCATCGGTAGTTAAATACTATTGATTATATAAATATCAAAATTGCAACAGTTTAAGTGTGCATTCTGGAAAGAATCGGAGATATTTTTAAAAGAACGATTGGTAACAGTATTCACGTTCAGGGTATGACTTACTAGATGCAGAATAATTGGATGTAAGATTAGAATGTTTTATTATGCATTCCTTCGGAATAGATTCAAATTCAAGCGCATACGTACAGATGCGAGATATATTACGGTCCGTTTATACCCGATACGACGCGCTCATAAATTGTGACATCTTGTAAATTGTCGTTTTTCTGTTTCAGTATGGATGGCTCTGATTTATGCTTCGAGGTCGTCCGCAGAGCGACTGCGGGATTCGTGTACAGCGAAGCGGTTGCCAGGTAAGGAAATTTTAAACATTGTGCACGGAGAAGTATTTCATCCATTAAAAGTGTCCCCTTTTATTTCAAATTTAATTGAAACAACCTTTTATTAATTCTTGATATCGTTATATTATGTCGTACTCGACCTAATATGTCAGCGTTTTTTTTATAATCATAAAACTGATTTATCCACATTTCATATTACAATGAAACTTTGCATCAATGGATGAATTCGAACAGCTTAAATGCAACAGAGGCTTCCATGATGCGTTATGAAATTTGCATGTACCTTATCGGACTAGATATTCCGCGTCTGTCATTCTCTGCAAACCTACGACCCACGATTATTACGTTTCCGTAAGCAAATGATGTTTACCTACGAAAGTTTCATCTGGCTGTTTACTAAATTTACCTGCGCCCCTACCAGCAGATTAATCAGCAGTACGTGCAACGGACACGTAGCCACATCGCAAATTGTCTCCCAAACGCGTTTGCTCTCTTCATGTTGTTTTCGAGTTCACGTCGCATCTGATATTTCGCGTATAAATAGTAGCTGCGAATAAGTCACTAAATTATTTCAACGTCTTTCAAATCGGTACGAATCCGGAATTAATATTGATATCGTGTTAACGCTCCGTGGCTAGGGAAAATAATAAATGGTCGTATCAATGAAAGTGGTTTTTATTCTTAATGGAAAGTCGATTGAACCGTCATTATCTGGGCAGTTTAACGAATGTGTACCGCGTACTGGTGTAAGTACGTACAAGCAGAGACAGGCGCTTTGACCATCGTTTTTTATATCTCGGTCAACCTTCAATAATCCCTGCTACTCATTCCTTTAACATTTTCCTTAATCGCCTGACCTATACAGTTAAGAAGCATAGACATTTTTACGCTATTTAACCCCGAGTTAATTTTGCTTTTACCTCTTTAGTCCACGCAGTCGTTGTCTTTTTAACGTAAGGATAATAAACCAATGACTTTATCTATTATTCGTTGCATTGGTCATCTATAACGAATCGTATGAATTTGTAAATAAGTTCAATCCGTCTCGTAGAAAGTTGAACGTCACCGATCACTGTCGCGCACCGCTCGGTTTCACTTGGTGCCGACAGTCCCGAAGTTACACGCTCCGTCTCAATAAAACCGAAAGATTTCCATGCACCATCACCTATGAATAGGTCGCGAGGCTTTATATTTTCCGCAGCCATCCCATAGGAGATAACAGAAGCTTTCCTTTTTCAGCCATTACATGCGACAGATCCTGGAGGCGTTACGGTACTGCCATGAAAACGACATAATTCATCGTGATCTAAAGCCGCAGTGCGCCCTCCTGGCGGGCAAAGAGAATTCCGCACCGGTGAAGCTACGCGGGTTCAGCGTCGCCGTGCAACTTCAGTCCTCGCAGGCGAACGGCGTCGGTACGTTTTAACAATTATTTTTCTCGATCTCCTCGTTCACGTTCTCTCTACGTGTATAGCCGTCCTACAAAGGCTAAAATTGGGTTACTCGGCGCCGGTAGATTATCCAGATCGAATAAAACTTTTAGTCCGAATGAGAGGAAAAACAATTGCGAGTAAATTTAAAAGTGAACCCGATCTCCTTCCCGTAAGCATTCTCCGTTATATTTCAACTCGGGCATTGTTCGTCTATTGAGGCAGATATTCACCCTCGTTTATCGGATCCGTGTTTTTTTTTTCCCCCTATATATTTCTCGCTTATGTGAAATGTGTATCAATTTGTTTATCTTACGAATCAATGATGAAAATATTTGAGGAATTTTAAATTGTTTTTTGGGATCATTAAAGACCTACTGCTCCGAATAACTCAGTTTTACCCTAGCCTTTCATCTACGTATTCTCGAGGGAACACCACTACGGCGTTAGCTCTCTTCTCTGTACACTTTCGCGTTCGTTTCGTTACTCGCGGTCCCTCCTTTCTGTGTTTGAACAGCGTGTGCAGGTACGATGACAAAGATCGCTACCACTGGAACGTAATCGACCGGCTTTTTTCCCAGCCGAAACGTACATAATTTATTGCTCCGGTCAAAGAACCGCATAGGAAATTAACTGTCGCGTTTCCACCGCTAATCGCATCGCGTCACGTGATCTTCCAACGTTTCAACTCCCCTGCAGTTTAGAATTCGCCAAAGCCGATGAACACCTGTGACTGAATCGATAGGAAAATGTGTTATCATAAATCTCTTTACTCGAGTTAAGAATTTACATACTATATTCGCATTTCCTTGGATCGAGAAATCAGTCATTTCATAATTTGTAGGAACTAGGAAATAACAATATCGATCGAAAATATTTGTATTTTAAGTTAATCAACAACACATTTTTTCGTTTATTGTTCCTCGACGTTGGAAAGCTGCGGCCTGGTGTGCCGGACGGAGGATTCAGTTATCGAACCGCTTTGCACGTAAACGGGTATCATAACGATAGTTACGAGGTTTTTACCACTGTTGGTTCGTACGTTGCGAACAACGAGGAACAAACAAATCCGTTCCTCCGGGGAAATGTAAAAGGGAGCGTTCGAACAATTTACAGAGGTTCTGTTAGTTCTAGAAGAGAGCTAACAACGTACGGGCTTAACCTGGCTAATCGCCGTTATTTAAACTTCACAGAATCGCGTTAAATACCGAGACACGTTACGCTTCTAGTTTTTTGCGAACATTCGAGAGGCAGCATTCGATATTAATTTGCATATTATTCTCCTTGTTTCTCCTTATATTTTTCAACGCCATTTGGGACGTAGAGAAAAACGTAATAGCGGAAACTGCGAATCGAATTTGAAGTCTCACAGAATTAGTAGAGTTTGGTAGTTTCACGTAACTCTGGCACGTTGCATTAGACAATTAAATATAGGTAGAAATGATTATATACATTTTCATTGTATTCTGCATATTATTTTACGGCTAAGTTTACGAATAGAAGAAATGACAATATGTATTTATTTTTTTTATTTTTATTTCCACGAGGCCTGAACGAATACTTGGCAGCATTAAAACTGTTCGTCTGCTATTAAAATAACTGAACTGTTCGTCGCGTTACAATAGAGCCCCGACATTACTCTCTAGCAGATCGAACGTATCGTTCTGTCTCATGGACGTTATCGAAATCGTATCTCAGGTTCGCTCACACGCTCGACGATATTTGCATGCGATACCACGGGACGACGCTAATTTTTCACGTGCACGGCTAAAAGGAACAGTGTTCCAGCGTGTGCGCGCGGGGTTGCTCGGAATCCATTATTTACGGGAACGACCTTAACGAATGTCGTTGAGCTGCGCGACCTCCTTTTCGGTTAGGCGGCAGCAGCAGCAGCACCACCGTTACGTCGTCGTCGTCGTCGTCGTAGGGAGCGGCCTTTAAAAGATTCAGACCCAAGGAGATGAGCTTACCCCGCGGGTTAGGACATTATTGCTGTCGGCCGCCGGAGTGACATATTCCCAGACAAAGCTGATTAACGTCGCTGCGAATGAAAAGCGCCACTTAATTACTTGAAGGGGGACGATTCTCGTTGCGATGTGAACCGGCAACAAAGGTTCGCGGAAGAGGCTCTAAAGTCGCGTGAATATCGCGAAGCGTTCAACCGATTAAAAGATGAGTCGCGCTCGAATCGAGGATCGAATGCTGCCTCTGTTCTCAGTATTTGAATATTGGCATACACTCGTATACCGTGGTAAAGTCGAAAGTGAGTGTCAATGATTACCGTAATAAAATTAAAATAAATTAAATTTATACGGGCCAATATTAAAAGGAAATTGGATATGTAAATTATCTGCAAAAATAATGTTGAAATTAAGAAATATGCTGATGATAACGTGAGCTAATTGCATACGTGTAAAAATCATTAGATTATTCATTTCAAGCTTCTATTATAATTACACTCACTTTGGATGATAATTGTCCCTATTTCTTTGATACATGAACACACCAAAATGATCGTGTTTCTGAATACTCGTTGAGAACACTGTTATCAAAGACACTTGGTGTTTTCGTATCGTTTCTCTTGCTGAATGCCCTTACTCTTCACTATTGGCTGGCTTGGTCGATGATTAGCAATCGTATTCGAAATTCTCTCGATGTTCGGTGTGCAGAATGCAACGGCTTTTATCGGTTTTGTTTTTGTTCCATCCCGAGGAGTACCTCCTTATTACTTTCTTAAAGACTATCTTAAACTATAAAGATTTCGATGTACGTAACATCTGTTGTTCCAATATCGCATGGCCTATGGTAAGTAGAGTGTACATCTGATCGAGACTTCGACGATGGCAGAATTAAATTAAATTGCTCAAAGAAAGTCTCTCAGTTTTCTCACCGAAATACGGTAGAACCTCGATTATTCAATATTTAATGTCTGGCTACTTTGTTTCATCAGAATTCGTTGTTAAATAATTAGAATTTATTCAATTTAATAATTACACATTTAATCTGAAATGATTTTAATACAGTGGATACATATAGGAAGGTATTAGATTCAAAGAACACGTACATACGTATGTATGTCATATGTATATGGATATCGGATTTCTCGAAACCAACGTCAAATATGAGAATACATACCAGGTATCTCATTACCCGAAGACAATGTTATTCCTATAAGAATAGTATATACATGTATCAATTTCACCACCAGACGTAATTCGATAAAATCTGCTGATTTCATTTCGTTAATTGTTTTTAATCTTCATTTTTCTTCCTCTTCGCAGAATATTTATTTTTTTATAGCTAATACATTCATATTCTCCTTTTCTTCCCATTCCATGTTTTGCTTTGAACTCTGCCTATATCAAAGTTTTGAGAATTTTTTATCGTATGAAATAGATATGGACTGGTACATGCATATGGATTAGAAAAATGACTACACCAACATCGCGAAAAACGTACGCGTTATGCAAAAAATTGGAAGCTTCATGTATTTTTTCGTTGCTGCAACCATGTACTCGGGGAGTAGCGAAAAAAATGATCGAGGGCGAATTTAATTGAACTCATCGTATCAGAGTCTTATTTATTCAGCGGTAAAAATAATAAAATTCGTATCTGTGTCACGTTTAAAGATGTTAATATTCTTGGAGGTATCGAGGCTCGCTTTATCAGAAGTCTGACATGGTGCCGTGCCGATCTCAATTCACACGTTTGTACAGTATTTGAAAAGGACAGGATGCCACAAATGAAAGGCCTCGAGCAGGATTAACTCGTCCCGCGAGGGCCTCAAAGGTTTCAATATTCCCCCAGCTTAAGGACATTCAAACGCTTCGATAAATAAACAGTCTTACCCCGTGCCTAGGCAACTGCTCTATTCCGATTCGAACGCAATTTCGTATGTGTCAATTCTCATTTGTATTCCAGTTCTAATCGGACCAGTGACACAGACTTTCACGACATAAACAGGTCAATAGAGCGTAAATTATTCTCGTACATATCGTAGAAGGATATTAAACAGATTCTTGTTATCAAGTATTTAAATATTCAAATGAGTTTTAAAAAATAATTTCTCCGCGTTATCGCTGCAAGAAATGATTCCCTTACCCGTTTGAAACGTATATTACGACGGGTACAAAAAGTTTGGCAGACGGCCATATTTTTCAATGAAAAGTTTCTTGATCAAGTTCTGCACCTCATTTAGGCGGTTTTAGTTACAAGATTACAAGTCTATAAAATAATCATTAAATTTGCGAAGATCCAATTAGAATTTACATGCAAATTCACGGGTATATTCACAAGTCCGCAGTCAGCGATGTACGATGCCAATTCATGCGGGAATCGGGTTTTGTAATTCTATTTAAATACAAGCGCGGAGATTGTTTTGTTAATTGAGCGTCGGCGTTAATCGAATGCGAATAATCGAGGTTCGAAACGGTATTAATTTAATATCTGTGTGCTCATTCAGCATGGCGAATAATCGACGAGACCTAGCGTCACGGAAGCCACCCCGTTCCGTGGTGTTATCGCGGGATCGCAAATTCTATGATAATCGTAGGGAAAATCGTAGCGTGAGACTTGATCGCATCGCCGTTAAGAGCCGTTGATAAAATGCACTTTGTTATATCAATCGATCCACTCCGGCCGGTGCTCATGCGTAAGCAACCGGACCCCCATTCATGCTGTGCGATTCGCACATAATCGATAAATCATTCAATTCAGCTGGTCTCTTCCCATCTTTGAGCGATCGCCGGCGAACGATATTTTTTTTTTTAATGCGGCACGGTTCGCGCGGAGCGCCGAACTGTAACGCGGAAACAGAAATATGCGCCGCGATACATTCCGCCTACAAGATGTGCGGTATTGATCCGGTTGTTTGCGAAAGAATGTTGTGGAGGATCTAAACAGCCGCGGCCGCATCCCATCGGCTTCGGCGCATTTCAGTTTTAAAAATGAATAGGACGCAATTAAATTCTCGTGGCTCGAATATTTAATTTTCAAAAGGTTGCTCCGAATCTCAGCCAGCTTCTCATCTCCGAGAACAAATTGCGGAATAAATTTTATTACTATTTGATGAAGAACTACTTCTTTTTCGAATACGAAATTAGATGTTGGTTCTGGACTCGAATTTGCATTTTAATTCGCGGAGTGAAAATTCAGCAAACCATATTGCCGGACGTGCGAGAAGACATTTTTTTAAGTAATAGATTTAAGTGTGCTTCCATTTTAGACCTTTTTATAGTTACGTTTATTTAGCATCGAATAGTAGATTTTCTTCAGGATGACTTGGCTTTTACTTTCACGGAATTCATTTAGAATATTTAATTGTTTCACCGCAGTTAATTCCGGATTAGTATCGGAAATAATTTTCCGACTTGTTGGACAATGTTATGTGAAATGATCCAGTGCAGTTGTTAAATATACTGAGAACTCGCGACCGTTATTCAGATATCCGGGCTGAAACCAATTTAAACTATCGAACAATACGAAGAAACGCGAGTATCAAAGAGGAAAGTTCATTCGAAACTAGAGCGTAGCAAAGTTCGTTCCTTCGAAAACCGGAATCTTCTCAAATTCATAAATTCTTAGCTGGAGTGCTTAACGAATCTCGCGGAGTTCCTTCTCCTTTACGTAGAACCAAACTGACGTTTCGGTATTAAAATTAAACGACAGCTCGATCTTTATTACATTAATCGAATTCGATCAACTGCGACGCTATCATCGTAGAATGAATTCTCGAACAAATTAAGGGTGAAACGTAGTTAGTTTCTTCTCCTAATTTTGTCTCGTGCTTTTGTGAAACGCGAACCTTCTATGAGTTTCGCAATTATTTCACAGTCCCTTTTGCTATTATCTATATGCTGACACCAGGAGCATCTAAGCTTGTCATAATTATACCTTTATTTTTTAAAGAAACTATTCTGTTTGTTATCTCTTTTTTTGCGCAACGCCAACGTGAGACGTAAGTTTTATTTAACGAGCATAGACTAAGAAGCAATGAAACACGAGAGTGTTTAGATATAGCCGCATAATTTTCGAATTAAATTCGTGATATTAGTCGAATCCTTCGAAGATTTTACCCAAATGTTTCTAATGGCTACGCGTGGAAAGAGCATCGCTTAAAACGGAGCCAATGATTATAATGATAACTTGAAATTTGGTTTGAATGAATACAGAGTATTACACGACCGAGTATCGGCAGTGTCTGAGCCCAAAGGGGCAGCTCTACTTGAAGGCCGACAACGAGGGTAAGCCTGACCTAGCCTTTAATCATCACTTCCGCAGGAGCCTTGTATCATCATGCCATATGTATGACACACTGACACGCCGGCGTTTTCACGTGTATTCCGTTCCCACATACACACACACACACTCACACAGACCACGTTATTATGCTACCATCTTAACCCGATCCGTGTACCCCTCTCACGTTTACTGTATACTTCTATTTAGAAGCTGCCACTGCTTGCTTTTTTGCTTGCTTTTTTCGCGTTCAAATTTCGGCCACGGGTCGCTACTAACGAGTCTCGTTCCACTCGCGAACTCGGATGTACTTTTCTTTTTTTCCCGTGCAGGTCATTTCTCGGTGTTTTTTGTAATTCGCCCAAAATACAGATTTCAAGACGTGTGAAAGCTCCTTGATGAATGTGCGACTTCCACTCGAACACGTTTCACTGTATCTATCCGTCACTCCCCCTGATCCATTACTGTTCGACATGATTTTCGGTGTGTATATATAAATGGTTATACATATTTTATGTACAGGGCGTTCTTCGCATCTAAATAGAATCTGAATAGATCTGACTGTCAAATGTACGTCTTCCGTGCGAAGCTTCATTTTCCATTGAAACATTTTTGAATTCGTCTAATTGTTATTATTACTATTTCTGTGTGATGAGAATGAATAATATCAAATTAACATGCCATTATACTTATTTTCTGTGATAAATGGAGCTTCCTGCCGAGAACTTCTATATACCCGATCCGTTTGGTTCACGGTGCACTTGAATTGAACAGCAGCGTTTATGAACTATCTATTATTCGTTAGTATGATCAATGTACCGTAGATCCCGTCTATAATGTTTCACTGTATTTTTACTCCTAAATGGATTAGCGTGTACCATTTATCAGTGTTAATTAGCCTATTGTTAGATCCGAGGTATATGACCGCGTAGGTGGAGAACCGAATTGCGAATTCGACGAGAGAGTTTAGATGGTAACTCGATTAAGGATTTGTCGTTCGTAAACAAGAAGGCATCGGTGTCCAAAGGGAAAGTAAACGAGGCACGAGGAACTCATTTGCCGATAATAGCGACTAGAGAAAGCTTTATCTTCGACGACGGGAACAATCGAACGAGGTTAACGTGCGGTTGTCCGAGAGAGGCACGGTTCGCCGAAGAATCGGTTGGTTAAGAGAGCCGGGTAGAACACGTTCGCGGAACCCGGCCCCCTGACGCTTTGACCCGTGCCTAAACTTCGTTTCGCGGACACAATGACACACAAACACAGGCCTGTCTTTCCTCTACGAATAACGGCGACGACGATAAGAACCTTATCGTCGATGACGGCAGATACCGCGCATCACCTCCGTCCCCCAGACGATAAACGATCCTTGTCCTATTTGTCTGTGTTCTTTCGATAGGGCTGACGTCTCCGAGCTGCAATTTCCCTTTCGAGGACCTGACCGACGCCGAGGATTCGCTACTGAGCGATACGGAGGACAATATCGGTACTCGTATGCCTGCCACATACGCATAACAACAAAATTTAAAAAAAAACAGAAAAAGAAACGGAACCGGGGGTAGACACGAGGATACGAGAATATCGTTCGCGAGCCTTTTCCTAGTTATCGAATCGACCGCAAAAGCGTCGATTCGTTCGTTTCGCGGGCTGCCGATAAAAAAAAAAGACGATTCGATTTCTGTCCCGCCGCTGGCCAATCGACGAGCGCGCGCGGATCTTTATTGCCCGGTGGAACGCAGGAACTGGATCAAAGCGACGCGGTTGCTTGTTTTCGATGCAATGACACGCATATTCGTTCTACCCCCGTGTCATTCGATTATGTCAGCTTCAGAACAATACGTAGTGTCCGTGTAGACACTCCACTTGACCTACGTGCGGTAGTTTGTTCCTGTAAAATCGTTGTGCAGGCTCGCGTAGTGACAGATATATACATACATACATATTATACATATTATATATATATTTATATATATTATACGCTAATGTATTTACTATATTATATATATAATATATATATATATATATATACACACGTTGTGACGTCAAGGCTGCCTAGTATATTCTGAGGAATAAGACAAAGGGCCCCGTCTCTCTTTTTTCTTGTTTCTCTTTTTCGTTTCGTTTGATTTGTTCCCCTTTGGTCGACGTACACTTTCCATCTTGTAGCGTGTATACGAATGAGTCAAATTCTGCTTCATCGTTATGATTACGGAGCCTAGGGAGTTACGATTGAAGGGTTCATTACGCCTTTATCCTTCTCAATGATTATAAAGATATTACAAAATATTAAATCATCGAATATGAAAATTTTCAAATTCAGATCTATTGATCTCGTGTCGGAATACAGCTTCGTTGGTAAATCAGTTCAAACTTACGCGTATGTTCTTACGTAAGGAAATTCATTTAACAGTCTTTCATGTGATCTATTATGCATA
>SHCU01000051.1:148088-161107 GCA_004307685.1 Ceratina australensis | reverse complement strand
GGGGGGGGAAGAACCGCCGGTAGGAATAAGAGTTTAAGGAAATGGAAATGCAGGAAGAACGTACAGTCTGCCTCAGAAAGGCGTGTTTGCATTTTTTAATAAATTTCACGCGCATCTATTTCATTTAAAAGAAATATCGAAAACCTTTAGACGAAGTTAGTTTAAATACAATGAAACTTTTCCCTGAGATCACATTTGGCGTTCTGTTTTTCTTCTTTTACCCGATACAAATTCTCAAAACCGATTCTCAATAACATGAAAGAATCGTTTGGGGTAAAAGATACAAAGTCGGCCGTATGCTCTTAGATTACCTAAACTCAGGCATCGCACGCTGAATTTCAAGTGCAACGCGGTTGTGCGACAGACTGTACGTACATACGAGCGCATACGAAAAGAGGGTTAAGAAAATGTGCGCCGCCGGGAAGTTTCGGTCTGGTTTAAGAAGAGAACTCGGAAAAGGGAGAGGCGAGCACGACTTCTAGACGAAAACGTTTAGCAGCGTGATAGTCGTTTCATGGCCTGGTGCCTGAACTGGGCCAAGCTTACGCAAACAGAAAATACTTCGACGTATAAGAATACGGCTTGGAATAATATATTAGACGCATTTGTAACCTCGGTGCCAGACCGTCAGGCGTCTTTTGATTTACGTTTACCACGCTTTGCTCCTTTCACTCCCATGCGCGCCGGATACACCCTGTCTTTGTTTCGGATACTCGTACGTCTGCGGTCTTAAGGAGGTACGGTATAAATCATTTCATAATGCATCGAATGCATAATTCAAATGCAATTATAATGAACGATGAGTATCGCTTGGTTTTCTGGTAAACGTTACATTTCGTACCGTCAACATCTTTGGGGAGCGAAACTTCTTTCCACGTTTATCTTCTTATCGTTTTAGATTATTTAGTTGACCGATTTCGTCGTAGAGGAGATCAAGAATCCGCGAGGAGGTAAACCTTTTGAAGTTTTCATATTCCCCCGTAAGCTCGCAACGCGATGCATCTTAGGTGCATCGCGAGAGGAGGCATTGTCCTCTGTATCATCATCCTATTTTGTATTCAGGTCCACGCACAGCTTCCCTCCCCGTGCTTAACCGCCTTTTCACTGGCAAACAACACCCATCGCACGCAAAGGCGATAGTCTCGTTGTCTTGGTTTTTACCAGAGAATAATTTATGGTCTTCGGTAATCCTTTTGGCCAAAAGTCCGCTGCGTTCCGCGCCTTATACGCGCCACGCTTTCCTTCCTATCACGTTTCGCGTACGTGATTCTTGTGAATTCAGAAACTTGTTCATCGAAATAAAATATGCATCCAAATTTAGAACTAAGGTTTCGCGCGTACGGGAACTACGAACTTAAATCGACAAATTTGGCTTGTATTCGTTGCTCTCGGTTTGTCTTTCTTAGTTTCGAAGATCGCGCGAACGTACTTAATTTTCTCTACCAATTTCCGTTTAATCAGACACTGCACATACTTTCATTAGCAATTGCTTGGGGGAGCGAATGTTAAATGAAAACATTTAGTTGTAATTGCAATTAGTGTACTCGCGCTATTCCGTGCTATAATTACGTGTACTTGTTATATTAAATTGCACGATATTTTGTAATTGTGTGAACAAGTTTACATGCTGTTGCCCCGAGAGCTAATTAGAATATTATCGTTTCACTGAGAAATATCATGTCCAATTCCATTTATTATTCATTCTTTAAAAACAGCTTCGTCTAATTATTCGCGGTTCTCATTCGCGGTTCTCATCAAAGTCTATTATGACAACCGTCTAAAATTTCGACGCGCGTCATAATCAACCATTTATCCTAATTTCGAATACCGCTTTATTGACGTTGCTCTGCCTCGCAACATTTTCCTCCGGTAGAAGGAATTGTTTCTTCGCGAGCTCAGAATTTGTATTGATAACGTTTCAAACGTTCCTCGTCGTTTATAATGTCATTTCTCTCTGCGTCGTTTATATTCCTGGTACGTAAACGTTTTCCAGGTATTCCCTCGGCCTGTGTTTAATGTTCCGTCTAACCGTTTGATTCGAATCCCCCTCCGTATCATTGAAAACAGTGTATCTATGCTACGAGAAATATAATATGACCGAACAGCAAATAAACTTTTGTTATGACATATTTTTGAAGTTATCGCAATTCACGTTGACATCGAATAAATCCGTGCGGAACAGTGGATTTACATACTAAATTGGCACATTGTAAAACGTTGCTTGAAGTAGATTTAGTTTCTTGCGGACTACGCTTTGTCTTAAAACTTACGTGTATTAATCATGCTTAGAGAACTTCCTACGTAGTTACCCTCTTTGCACTGGTTTCATTCATGCCCACGCAAGCTGCGAATCTGTCTTGCTGTACAGCCGACAGGCTACCAGCCTGTCCTCTTTAAACCGTAACCCAGCGTGCGTGCACGAGGAATATTAGACGTGTGCAAAGAATATTAGAAGTCGCAACACCTGCTACTCGGTTTATTAGCGTTAAGTTGAAACTTACGGTCTTCGGTACGAGTCGAACCGAGGAAAAACTGGAAATATTCGTTTCGTGGCTTCTCTTCCACTGATACGGCTCTTCCCCGACGAAATGATTGTTTTCACCTTCTACGGGTTTAGACTTCGTTGATTAATTAACGAGACTTTAATAAGTCCTGCAAATTAAAATAGCGGTTGCTGTTCTTCCGCTCCGATCTCCTTTAATATCCAACAATTCCTGTAATTTTGATCAGATAGAGTCGAGGAAAAATTTTAATTCGTGGTTTTAGGGAAATGTAGGTTGACGATATCAAATAAAATATGTGAGCCGCCGCGTGTCCGATGAGTAAAAAGTTTGAAAGTACATATTTGTAGAATGTATTCAGATATCGGAACGAATCAGTTTCCCTCGCTGTTTTTCGAACGAGTACACGTTTTCAACGCTTATTGAATATTACTTCCCCGTTAAATATTTTTATAAAAATAATATTCCTAAAAATACAACCGAATTTCTTTAACCGAGTATGGTGATCTACCTTCTTATAAAAACTGATAAAATTTTTACTACCCGATACTCCTTTAATATACCATCCAATATTCCTATTGTTCAAGGTATACATTCGCTATCTTATTATCCTTGGCATATATATATTTTTATTATCCAACGGTTTAGCCCAAGGCGGGTTTGGTCCATTAACCTGAATCGAGAGCGTACGAGAGCGAAACAAAAATTGATCGAACCTCGGTTCGATAACGATTCTTTCTACGAATGAAAATTACACGTCGGCACGCCGGTTAGTCAGTGGCCCCGGTCAGTGTACGACGTGAATGACGTTGACGTTTGTTTCGGCGCGACGTCACGTTTCCGTGTGCGACCGTGATCGAAAGAGAACGATGATGTAGCCGCGGTAGCGAGAACGTCGACGGTGCCCGGAAGAAGCTGGACACTGGAAGGTGGTGAAAGAGCCAGGGTTCTTGATGCGATGTGAAGTTCGTCATGAACCACCCTGCGACCAGGGATCCGCTTGGCTCCAGGTCGCCGGGATGCTGCTACCACTCGTGGAACCCGCAGGTGTATCCGCCGTGCAGGGTGTGTCAAAGGCCGGTGTTGACGCTGCAGCAGTGCACCGTGCGTCACATACCGCCGTACGTGCGACCGACTTATCCCGAGCCGGAGCACCTGCATCAGGAGGAGCGAACGCGACGCGACCGTCTCCATCAACGATCGTCCGAGACGCCGTCGCCGCGCAGGCACGTCGATGTGATCGACAGGCGGCCGCCATGTAACCCCTATTACCACACGCATCCACCGCCGAGCTCGTCCTCCGGGCATCATCTGAGCAAGTCGGTCAGCGCGGCTAGACTCGGCTCGCCGGGTGGTTCGCTCGGTCAACGTTCCCCGGGCGGTACCCGCGTCCCAAAACCGCCGGCACTCGAGTCGGTCCACAGATGGATCGGAGAGGAGACCAAGAAGTCGTTGCCGTCTCACGTCTATAAATATTACCTCGCTCACACCAAGGAGTACCGTCGTCAGAACATCAAGGTAAAAATGTATTCCAGAGGGTGGTAGGAACACGATGACGTTACGTACTATATGTTAGATTGGGAAAAAAGTTGATTATTTTCATCGATTTATTTTATCGAAAAGTCCATATTTTTCAACATTATGTTTACCATGGCTTGGATTATACGATTAATCGAGTGCCATTTTGTTCATAATTTTAATCACTTGCTTTCGTCTTTATCGAAGTAAAATCGTAAAACGTACCGAATTTTCTCTTTCTAATTTGCATTTTTTATACGGTATATCTGATAACTAAATCGGCTAATCAAAATTATAGTAGACTCTTCTGCTGCGGAATGTCTGGAGTATAAGTTTGAATTTCTATTATCAGTACTTCGTTAGATACACATTGGTGGAATTTTAGGAAGTTTTTGCATAAAAATCAACTGTCCAACTCTCTCGCGAATACTTTATCTTAATCTTGTGAATAAGATTACGTATTCCGTTTTCAAACTTTATAGCGGTCGTAAGCCAAAGCGTATTTCATTTCAGTTGATTGACCGTTCATAAATAAAAAGCAGAAGTAGGAGTTGAGTAATGGACTGTACGTGTGATAAATGTCCCTGTTTGGCGATAATAAGATACATTCGATGTAGACATACTTCGTACGCGTTTGCCCTATATTCGTGACATTCGGTTTTAATTTTAATTATGCGAGGGGACGCTATTTATTTTGCAATCGTAATCCATGCTTTGAAATTTTGAACCACGCAATTTGCATTTATTTCTTGGAACCGGAGTAATGTGCGAAGCAATATTAAATGCATAAAAGAAATTTGTATTTAAAATTCTTGCACAATTCTTGTACAACGATAATGTAATATAATACTCGTTTAAACTGTAACGGTGATTTCTACTTTGAAAAATATTTATATTTTAGTTAGCCAGATATTAAACATCTAAAATAATACGTTACTCTCTCAAGTTACCGTTTCAGTATATTAAGTGTAATTCCTTTTTGGACTGCGTTTCAATTATATAGCTACAAAAGGAATTAGACTTAATAGCTGCGTGGGTAATTAAAAATAATAGGAGTGACGAGAATTAACGTCGGTACTAATTTACCGCTATGCATACATGGTACTCTAGGTAATTTTCAGTTCGCAATGTCCAACATTTTGACGTTACGACCGCTTCCCACCAAAAGACTTTCGTTTCGTTGATTTCCGGAATAACATTACAGGATGTACGTTTTTAAACGCAACGTTTTTTTATTGGCCTTTACCATGTATGTAAAATGTCAGCTGTTATTAAAAATTATATTTCCAGAACGTTACGATAGGTCAGCCCATTTATATGAAAATTGCACAAAGATGTAACATTCAATCGAACCAACACGGATTTAGCTTAACGTAGATGGCGAAAGGTATCGGCCCACTGAAATCATAAAACGCGATGTACGAATGTTTTTTTTTCTGTCACTGTACGCAGCTACGCTGCGATGAAAATGTATTGATACGAGCGGTATTCGATCTCATATTTCATACGGGAACGCCGGTTATTTTTTTTTATTCTTCACCGTTTTGATTCGATATTTTACGGAATAGGGGGGAGAGTAATTTCGAAAGTCGAACAAGCGGACTAATTACCATTGAAGAGTTCGCCGGAGAGCGTGTGCGTTATACGGATAAATTAATCCCGCTGATGGGTTCGGATACAAAAACGAAATTTGCATCAGATCTCAAAGAATGGAACTGCAGCTGCGGAGGCGATTGATTATCGATACTAGCGCATCTTTCGGTTTCCCCCTTTCACGAACATACTTAGCGTATGAAAACGTTCTGTCTATCATTCTCCTTATCAGTGAATTAATTATTTCGCTTAAGCTCTTTTATAAACTCGCGGAATTAATATTCTAAAATTGAAGATATAAAAATTCTGTTAAATGATATTTAACGAAATTATGGTATACAAATATTTAATAATCAGAAGATTTAATCAGCCTTTACCGTCGTATTTATAGATGGATTGATAGATGGATTTATAGAAAAAGAAAGATTTATAAATATAATTTCTGAATCTCTGGATTGTAGGAAGATGAAATTGTGTGCGTGAAGATTCTCGATAATAAGTTCAGTTTGACTAAACGTTTGATCGATTCAAAATAAAATCGCTGCGAGTGATATTCATCGGCTAATGAAAAACTTTCATCAGAGTAAGTGTATGCTCACGCCACTAGAATTACTAACATACCTTTTTTGCCGCACGGTTCTTTTTTTTTGTTTTTCGCGTAAACATTTCTGAAATGAAATTGCAAATAGTACGGTTTTTTTTTTACCGCATTCGAACGACAAGAAACCGGGTCAGTTAACCTGATTCTACCTTCTAACGCCTGAAAAGAACTCGAGTATCGTGTTATCGTGGCTCATCGTTTACTTTACCGAGAACGTGATTACATTTACGCCGCATTAACGGCGGGCGGAACGTTAAAGCGCGTGTGTAAAATTCAGTTTACCTAAATCGTTTAGTCGTAATTAAATCGTCGATGGAATTACGTCAACCTTTAATTGTTATTTGCTCGACGTATCCCGGCAGATGTTCCGTTAAATATAATACTCTGGGGGTAATTACGTCGAGGCTGACATTCCGTTTTTACAAATGCGCATAAGTAATCGCAAAGCGTGCGGGTAAAAATTAATCGAGGAACGAGAAGGAGTGACCGGCGCGTACCAGCATCGCACCTGCCTGTATTGAATCGGAAACGCGGATGTAAAATATCCAGATCGCGGATTTCGTCGGGAACAACTGGTCCGATTCAATATTGATACGCGAACCCTTCGCGTGAAAGGTAAATTGGTCGTAAACGTTCCTCGTGTATACAAAACGGCTGTTTTCGATTATCGACCCGGGAATATTTGGCGAAATTAGGGTCGGCGCGGTCTATGCTAATTACCCGGCATAATTAGCAAGGAGATTGATAACTGGTTTAACAATGATTGATTGAAAGTGAGAAGCGTCACGTGCCCAGTCCTTCTCGCAACCATTGTTGCTTCGAATCACTTCACAGATTTTTGTATCTACATCAATCTTTGATATATAATTTGTCTATAATAAATACGAAACGATTTTTGTTTTATTATTAATTTTTAAACGAAAGTTCAGTTAAAAATTATGCGTAGAAATGGAAGTGTGAATTATTTTAATTTAATAATCGTTAGGTGGGAATTTTTCGAAAAAACTACAATTTTAAACCGATATGCGAGCATCGCGTGACTAAGCGAATCAATATTCGCATGGTGGTTCACCAGAACCTAAGTTTTGATAGGAAGTGTAAACATGAAAACGCTCCAAAGTGATTCACCCTGTTCCGTTATCTTAGATTTTATCAGCCGATCGCAACATAGTTGCATTTTACACGAGTTTCAAAATTCGTATATTTATAATTGATACATATTTAAAACCTCACAGATCATTAATTATAAAAAAAATTATGCGAAGTAGCTCAAAAGAGAAACATCGATTTTTCATGCGTTGTATCTCTCACCTATTCGTCATTATTTACGTTATTCCTCGTATCTTTCATAATTGCCACGCTTCTTAATAGGAGCAGTGAAACGTAATAAACGGGTGCCTTTGTTATGAATTCGGATGAGCTGGATTAACGTATCAATGACCGGTACCCTTTAAATAGAGTTACGCGTAAGAATAATCGTGTTCATAATGGGATCATTTAAATGCCCTTTGAATTCGCGGCGACGTGTACGCAATATGTCGCCGAGCGGCTTATGCGGCAGCCGTCGAAACGATGTAACGGCGGGGTATCTGGGGTAGTTTCGCGTAACGAATATCAAAACGCGGACCGCGACCGTCCTTGAATATCAAAACGGTTAAGCCCTGTTCGAACGAACGAACGTACGGAACAGCTGCGCTGCCGTATGCCGGCGTATCGTATCGTTATCCGGTTTTCTACTCCGCGAAATTAGCTTCGTTCGTGTCCCTTTGTGAGCTTCCGATACCTCGCCCCTGGATCGCTGGATTCGGAGAACATTAAAGCGAGTGTAGTTTCGGAATCTCATTGTTTATTCCCCTTCTCACTGTTATCTATTATTATATTTCCTGAAAATATTTCCCGTGGAAACGAGCTCATTCAATTTCTGTGATTAGGTCGGTATCATACTCGAATATCGTGTATTATTTAACCGCTTGCTAGTGGTTCGATAGGTGGCTTACCGTTTGTTTCATATAATAATTGTTATATAGGAAAATAATTATTGTTTAAATATATTACTGATTAAATTAAACTTAATTATTAATAATGTAAACATTGTCGAGAGACAGAAATGGATAATAATTTTAATACATTCTCCAAATGTTTGAAGAAAAATTCTTCGAGTGCAAAGTGTTAATAATAATTGTTAAGGATGTTCTATCGATACCAAAGTACAAGGGTAAACAGCTAGCACAGTGTTATTTAAATAATATCTGGCAACGCTTTCTGTGCTACCTTTCATTTTCGTATCAAACGATTGGAAAATGAATGAAAAGGAATGAAGATTTTATTGGAAAGGTACCTATCGTAACCGCACACACGATTGTTTGAAGAGCGATAGCTACTCGAGATAGTCGAGAGGAAGATAGAAAAGAGGTGCATATGTTTGACCGAGTTGACGTTCAAATATCTGCCGGAGAAAATATAACGTAGATTTTTATAAGATTATTAATTCTTTGTGTCTCATATCCTATGAGCGATTTTTTTAAAGTTGCGATCGTAATTTAAACTTTGTTTCGTGTCACGATAAAGAAGTGACTCGTTATAAAACATAATTTAAAATTGGGAAAATTACAATACTTATTTCATTTAACTATAACTTCATTGGATTTTATTTTGAAGGAGGTAAATATTTATTCGACCGTTCTATCGCTTTAATCGCCAAGGGGGCCGACCGACTTATCGGCCGTCGTCATCTCTGACACAATCGGCACGCTGTCGACGCAGCTTCTACGGCGTAAAGCTACTATGTTGCCTTTACGCCGGAGCCATACGTGCAATGTGCTACCTTACATACAAAGTACTATTTCACTTACAAAGCCTGCAATTTAGAATTCTATAAATCTTCGTCGAGTCTTTAATATTTTGCTTGTTTTTTTTTCATTTTTTTTTGTTAAATATATAAATGTATATTAAATTTATTTTCTTATGAATATGGTAATAAAACAGTTCTCTGGCAAATAAACATGCATACGCACGTGCCGTACGTGGCTGAAGAGCGATAAATCACACGTACGCTTGGTTGGTCATTTTCACCGTCGAAAATTTTCGATTAGTCTTTTTTGTTTTGAAACTTCTAGATCTGCATTGGTATTGAAGCTTGGAAAATTGGGAACGGGACATTTGAAAAGTTCGATGTAGGTCAGAAAGAAGTGACGTAGGTTGAACATTTTTGGCGAGGTAAATTCTTTTGGTTTTTCTACTTTCTACATAGCCGGAAACTGTACGCGCCGCAGTACAATGCACTGCTTTGTTATGTAAATCAACAGAGATTTCAGATCAAATTTTAGTTTGAATAATAAAAACCGTGTGATTTTGTTGGGGATAAAAGTAAAAATAAAATCGAATATTCGGGAAACACGTAACAAAATAATATAATATTATAATTTAAATAATAGTATAATCTATACTCTATTAATATTATTATTTTTTTGTATATTCGTAAAGCGGATTAAAATTACTGATTAACGCCTTTTACAATTTTTAACAACAAAGCGTCTCCTTTTTGATCATCATTTCAACCTAAAATGGGACATTCGTAGCGTGAAGGATAGGTGTTTCGGAATGCAAACATTGCAACCGGGAACGCGATGCTTTTTCTATTTTGCTGAGTCCTTCACCTGAAGTCAAACAATCCGTGTTTACGGCCGCGACATTCGCACATTGTACATACGAAAGAAGCGTTGTCAAAAACTAAGAAATACGACATTTTTCTAAAAAGCATATTATATTTAATTTTACGAACATCGATCTATAATAAAATCGTATTATATAATTCATTCTTTTTATGTTGCAGGTAAGTGCTATCAATTATTCCCGTAACTCCGATTACATCGCTTCAAAGAAGTAAGTCGTTACAAATCTCCAATGTAAATTGTAAATATTTTACAGCTGTGAGTATCTTTTAACGAGCGCGTAAAATTTTCTTACGGCCGTTCCCTAATGACAATCGGTTGATATTCACACGCATTATTTCATCGTTTGTTGCCTGCCGAGGTAGAGCTAACGATTTTACGATAGCCTTAATTAGAATTTTTCGCGAACTTCGTTCGCGTTGTTTCAATAATGAAAATTATCTCGGCGCCGCACCATCTATTTTCCCAACGAGAAAAACCCTTCTTTCACGCGTCGCGTCGCGGTGCAGCGGTGAAAACTTCGTTTCTCCGGTTGTCCGCGAAAGTTAACTCGGTTCTTGCACTTTTCTACTTACGCGGCCCGCAAATCCCTTTTGAAGCGGGCTGCCGAGATGCTTCATTCGATTTACAAGAGATAACACGACTATGCATCCACCGCGTTGTCAGCTACGTGCGAAATTCCAGTGGGAAACACGTTTCCCTTGTAATTTCTATCAACTGCACACACCCTGGTGTAATTTCGTTTCACGAATCGTATCGCGTTTCTTAGTTCCGTTTTCTTCGCTAAATATTTTACATCTGCTACAATTTTATTTGCAGTTTACTCAGGGTCGTACACTTTTACTCCGTCTCGTAGGATTAACAATTCGAAGCGATGAACTCGGTGCAAATCTTCTTATTCGCAATAAAAAAAATTTGGGTGGTAGTTTTCACGGGAAATCGACTTCGGTGGAAGTTAACGGTCTGATCAAATATTGGTTAAATTTTAATTACGGACTGCCCGTCATGGTGGTCCATCATGGGAAGAAAGAAATTCTTGTCTCCGCTCTCTTCTACTTATTACGAGCGCAAATATTTACGGCCGAATAACGTCCATCTTTCATTATCATTTTTCTTTAAGTAAACCGAAGTCCGCGGGATCGATGGCGCAGCGCGCAGAGTCGTTTATCTTCACCAGCGTACATATCCGCAGCAGCCCTTCTCCCAACGTGCCAGGGATAACCGCATTTTCTGTACGTGCTCTTTCCCACCACCCAGTTAACCGAGCTTCCTCCGCTAACCACCAATGACAACGAATTGTAGTTTATTCGCGGCTACTATAACTAAACTCCGCATCCTTACCGTTTACGTATTAGCATCCTTTTGATATGCATTTTCACCGGGAGATAAACGGCGTCTCGGGGGTTGAACGAGAATCGTTTTCATTTTGATTTTAGATTTGATGCTTTTATTTGCTATTATGCTTTATTTTATGATTTTGTAAAACGAAGCCTCTGAAATTAAGGTACTTCCGACGCACTCTGTTAGTCGAAGCCAAACAGTTGTGGAACTTGATTAACGTGTTTTTAACGTCGTAATTGACAAGAACTAATTAATCAAGGACCAAACGCGGTTTTGTCACTCTTCATTTTTGTTTTATTTTTGGCCATAGAATATGATCCTCAAATATTGTCCACTTGTAGGTTTATACCCTGTATGTACATTAATTCCTGGTATATCAAAAAAGTGCGATTACTCTTAAAATCTGGTGTTAAATCGCAGGAAATTGAAATTCTCATTTCTTGCTGTTTAAAACTTATATTATAGTTTTTTTTTATATGCAAATCTATTATACTGTGTGAAGTTTCATCTCGTTCTTGTCGTTAAACATCGGATCGATAGAACTATCTTACCTTCGAAATTCAATGTCTATAAATGACGTTTTATCGCTAGTCGAAAGGTGGTCCTGCATTTGATTAAGGAACAGATGGATGCAAATTAGACAGAGATCACCAGAAATTCGAGCAATTACTCGGGTAATTACTGGCTAAATACGCGCATCTGTTTACTGCCAGGTTCTTGAGTATATACTTCGTCCGTAATTAAGGACCACAGAGATAGGGTTGTAAAACTGCTGAATAACAATCTCGAATAAATACGTCTGTAAATATTGCGATAGCTACTACGCTGGCGATTCTGTCTATGCGTTACACCGCAGTAATTCGTGACCCAAAGGTAGAGTTTACAAACGGAACTTTTTAAAATATGCATCGGTACCTGTTTTCCCATAGAATTTTTTTTATTCGATGAATAAAAGAAAACCGGATTGCGAATTATTCTTGAATCTTTCAATGAATACGGTACGTTTTATTGGTACTTTTCTTTCGATTCGAAATGGGTTCCCCGAGACTTTAATGCCCCCGCGAAGCGATCCTTACACGCGGGAGTGGAGTGCCCGCGTATACATATTTCACGTCTGACGAGCTTTAGCCTTAACGAGAATTGAAAAGAATCGTTTACGAGGTGCAACCACTTTGTTCGGTCAAAAATCCGGATTTATGTCTTGCACGTGCGCCGGGCACGGGAACGTGAGCCGGGTAGAACGCGGAGGGGGAAACATCGGATATCAGGAATTTATTGCTCTTAAGAGTTCCCTTTTATCTAAATGTTACTCTATAAAACACACCTAAGAGATTATCTTACTTGTTTATGTATAACCACGATGGATAAACCCTGTCACGGTGGCATATGATTTTCGATACACCTCCTAAATTTCGAATGAACAAAATGTTCTTTGCGTCTCATAAATGAATTATTCTACGCGGTGCGCGGATGCAATATCGCGGGGAAATAATTTCATGGGTACAGGTTTATACAATTAGTTTTTCCATTCACATTGCAGTTATTGCATTAGCATATAAACAAGTTCCATCGTTCTAGTTAAATGTGTAGTCAACGTGGGTTTTTATTGAAATACATATGCATGCAATATCTATACGTACTAACAGGAGAAGTTAACTCGCTGTTAGAAATAAGGTTTGTTCAATGTTAGAGAAAACTACCCTTTAACGAGCGGATGATTTTCAGTTTATTCTTCTACGGTAACCCAATTTGAAATCGAAACACGTACGGTTTTCAAATTAGCTTCCATTTTTT
>SHCU01000051.1:124837-138951 GCA_004307685.1 Ceratina australensis | reverse complement strand
AACTTTGCCGGTGCCGCGTTGCGTTTTACGAGTCCCTAGACTGTGTTTACGTGCCTGAAATCTAAAAGGACTGACCGGCTAGAGGTGTGCTCTGATTTCCCGAATTCGGCCAGTTCTCCGAGCGTCACTATTGTGATGTAAATTGGCGAATCGTCGGCGGATAGCATAGAATCAACAAATCCATCTCTCTGTATTTTTGCGAGTAAATCAAACAAACGTTTCGTACACGGAATGAAATCAGATGAAAAAAGTAACGTTTAAAGAATCTGGTAAGATATCTTTAAATAAATAGAAATAAGCCAGCTCGGGGATGAAATGCAAGCTTAAACGAATTTTTATTCTTCCACTTGGCGAGTGTTATCATTTTTTCAGCTTCGCGTGAAGGTGTATCGCGTGGCTTCCCCGGGTTACAGTATATTCGCTATTCGTCCCGAGACATCCACTCCGGGATGCAAATTCGTGCGGGTTGCTGCGCGCGCGTCGCACGCGCGTGACTCGCGATCGATCGATATCGCATCGAGCGGCGATTTTAAGCCGGCTGGCCCACTCCAAAATATCTTTCCCCGCGCTACGCTGTAAAGCGCGATAACATTTCGCGTTCCAATTTCACCGATACGAGCGCGCACGCCCCCTGTACCCAATGGCTCCATGCATCACGTCCCGTCATTTCGCCGATCCATATCCATGCAGCGGCCGCCGCGACGAATAGGACACCGATGAGAAGAGTTAATAGTGCACGGGAAATGATCGGACGCCACTTGATCACCAGTGTGGCCACGCATAAATGATCAGCTAAACGAGTTTGGTCAACGATACGCGTTACAACGGCCGAACGTGAGCCTCTCTTGCTTATTTGTTCGAGGTACAGATAGGAACATGTAAGAAGATTCGATTTTAAATATCGCGTAAGAGTTTATTTATCGGATCTAATCGTAAACGGTAGCAACTAAGCGCGTACTGATTGGAAATCAGTACGACCGTGTGGGCGTGAAAAGACTGTATGATATCCTCTCTGATACTCGTTTATTCTTATAAGTTGGAACACGACCTTCAAGCAAGGAATCTCGGCACAGAGTGATCCTTAGGTCACACTCAGTCCTAGGACTCCCCTCTCGTCAGCGTGGCCTGCAGAACCTTTTTTTATGGCTCTTCGTCTAGTTTAACTTTCTCTTCAAGAGGCATACTCGAGAGACGCGGCTGTCTCTCTGTCAGGAATTTCTTCAGACAGACGAAATTCTTTACAGACAGGTCTCCATTTAAAAAACTGGAGACTACTTTGGTCCATGTCCTAAGTACCTTCATCTGAAAAAATCTATTATCGCCACCGGATGGTCCTCTTCGTATCGTGCAATTTTATCCCTCATCTTGTCCCTCCAGGGGACGCACATACACAAGCCTGAGTTGGGTACGATACCCTGTCCCTAGCAGTACATAACATTTTAACTGTCGTTCTCTGACAAACGAGATATTTACGAGAGATGAAACGATTTCGCTGATCAGGTTCAAATTGCTCTTCTCTGTCATTTTACGCGTGGAGAGTTTTGTTTCGTGCCCGTTGAGAGCGTACAAGCAGTTGGGAGAGTCACACCTTTTCCATCGGTTTTATAGATCAGGGTTTACAGAGGAGGAAAAATTGCAATAGCACACAAGATGGTAACGTTAGAATTGGATGCACGATTTCGTGAAATAGGTAGATCGGTGTTCCCATCGAGAATGTAAAACATCTAGCGTATACTGTTTTGCTCTAGGTGATACATTCAGAAGAATACTCAGCAGATCCTGACGTTACCTTTGTAATAATAACCAGGTTGGAATTAAATGTACAGAAATTATAAATACTGCACGTAATGGATAAAAGTATTGAGAATATCCAGAGGTGAAATGTATTACAACAGTTAAATGATATTTTTGTGTGAAGTGAATTTTTTAAGTTAATATCACGAATGTTTTATTTTACGCGAGAAATTGCATTATGAGCACCGAATAACAAGTTCTGGCAATTTCATTTTTACCGCTGAATTTTTGGAGGGGAAATGTTAGTTGTGAAATGATTCAATGTTCGTTGAATTTTTTAATTAGGATGTAACTGGTGGATAGAACGTCGCGTAATAGGAGTAGTTCAATTACATTTGGCTGATGTATCGGTAACTACTGATTCATCGAAATAATAAGGGTGTTTCGCTGGGCAATGTTCGGTAGCGTATCCAATTAATGTACGTTAGTCGCTAGAGTGTAATTATCTGTAACATGAATGTATTGTTCTATTCTGATCAGCCTGTGATTCCTTGCTGATCCTATCGTTAATGCGTTTGTGGGTACAAAGGAATAATGATGTTGTGCCAATAACTGCAACGAGACACCGTCCACTGTTTCACGGAAGGCAGTGATTTTAAAATGCAATCAAGCCCAATCCTCTGGTCGGTCATGTATAAAATCGTTTTATCGAGTTCAGCTTATGAGATTTTAATAAAACACACAGATGAAATCGTAATACAAAGAATATATAGATCGATATTAATACATTTCCAATATATTTAATAATGAGTCAGATGGCAAGTAGGAATATTAAAGCTTTCAAGTCTTTAAATCATTGAATTGTGTGGCTGATCAGAAAATGGAGGTAGAAATGATGTGCAGTTGATCGAATTTTAATGAAACGCGTTATACGTATAGGATATTTGAAAATTCACAGAAGCTAGACGTAGGTATAGATGAGGTATTTAATTTAGAAACTGGAGCATGAACATCATCCTTCTTGGAATTACAATATTATTAAATTTGAAAATCCTACGCAGTCGATGATTTCGTTCTACGTACAAAATATCGGCACTCACCAAATTGAATTTCGAACCGAAGTTGTTAATATCCTTTCATAAATTTGATTAATACATTTGTATTACAGCATGTGCAGAATTCTGTATCAATTAACAAAGTATTCTCTCTCCTTTTTTTTTTAAAAAAAAGAGAGATAAATGTTTCCTAATTTTAGCGTGACCTATTGCAGATAACATTAATCGTGTACAAATGTATATGACAAAAAAAGTAATAAAGAAAAATTAAAAGCCGAATGGTTTTAAATTTTTGGCACACGTGCGGAGTATTGGCAATTAGCGAGGTAAAGAACCCATTACCATTAATTATAGCGGAACAGTGGTAGTGGGCGAACTGTAATTTCGAGTTTAACCTCGATCGAAGACATTGCGCTTTCTTTAAAATTTTCATCAACGTCATGTCCCTTCTATTCATTTATATATGTTTTCTCATTGAAAAAGATAGAAACCATTACTTCAATATATGTACACGTTATATCATATTAAAGTAGAATAAGAGCAGATCTGATTTTAGAGAGAAACGAACATTTTTTGTGGATGCAGTGGCCTTCATTTAGGCATGTCATTGGAATGGTAACTTTTGAACGAACCGGGGTGTTTTAATTGTCCATTATCTCGCTGTTATTATGCATAGTTTTTCCTGAGTAATTCACTCGACGCATCCACATTAATATAATGCAATTTCATTTTAGTTTCAACTGAGCCTTCGTATACATTTAGAAATGAATAGTAATTGTTTCAGTGATATAATATATCCTTTATTTATTGTTAGATAGTAACGGAATAAATCATTCTCAATGCGAGATATTTTCTATTTAATTTGACAAATGTAATTAATCTGTAAGATTTAAAGCGAAGTATTAATTGAGAGATTGCGCCACTATTCGTATTGTTGCGTTTAAAACTGTATAAAAACAAGTGTGCGGCGAGACACGTTTTCCGTCTGTTACTCTGCTTACGTCAAGGGAGGCAACGAAATTTTTAGACGTTTTCATTTAGAAATATGCACGGCAGGTAACGCGTTACACTGAGTTACATAGCAATTTATTTTGAGCCTGGACTACGTGATCCCGTTAGAAATGAAAGGGTACTTGCATAAATGAAAGCTGCCGAGTGGCATAATATGAAGCCATTGAGACCGAGTAGAGGCCAAAACGTATTTCTTCAAAAATTGAGAAAGATGAACCCATGTACCGCGGCTATCTGACACGCGCTAGACGCAGCTTAACCTTGCTCGTTTGCATCGCGTTGGCCATTTTTTTCGTACTCCTTTTTTTTTGTCAGCTACAGGTTTAATCGATGACCGACTTCCATGCGCGCATCAGTTTCCGAATATACTTTGCGGGTATTGTGAGAAGCGTGTAGCTCGTTATTCGCGTGACGAGTCGCGCGTTCAAACATGCATATTCATTCCGGTACATCGGTACATTTAAATCATTTTCAAATGTAACTTCCAAGTAATTAATGGAATCTAATTTATTCAGCATCTGCTTACGCGGAACATGTAAAATCATTTTTAATCCTTTAATTAATGTCGGACGTACCGTTATTGACGATTGACAATTGGTTCCCCGGTTTCTGATCGTGTATACATTCGTTATTTCGCATTTCGTATTCCAGCGACAAATTAAAAACCGATTCCTACATGATACGCACGTGAATCGTTCGAATTGTTATACCGACCAAATCCGTGGGAGAGCTTACATAATTTTATCTGAATCGTTTAATTATTTGTGACATTAACGCACGCAATTGAGACATGCAAATAATTCCGTAACATTACTCCATCGTACACTATAAAAGAGAAATGTAAATATCGCTTTCACGGACGAAGGTGAATAAAAAATGTTTATTGTTCTCTCGATGGCTTTGTTTGCGCGTGAGTTTATCGAACTCTGACGGAAGCGCATAGAACGACAGGTCCTTCGTTCAATTGCCCGTTTGAGCTGTTACTACCCCTTTCGCTTTTCTTTTAACCGCGAGTCTAATGAATGATACCAACGTTTCACTCGACGTATGGTAGCACGGTAACTACGTACGCCTGTGTTACGCGAAAGTTGTCGAGGTAATGACAAAAAGGAGGCACAGTTACAGAGCACGTGTATAAGAATATAGAGAGCGACGGGCTTTCTGAATGGCTGACTTTTTATAGCCGAATTATTTCTTTTTGCGCGGGGAATCGTGGAACACTTTACTGAATGAATCCGTTGCAAATACGGCGTTCACGAGCTCGAACCTCGCGACGCGTGAACTCTCGCAGTTTTCAAGTATAATCTAGTCATTGACCAGAATTCGCAGACACGTCTGCTAAATCATATCGTTTATTCTTGTTTCTTATTTTCCACTATTGATCTCGCATCGCATTCTTCATCTTTTTTTTGTATCAAATATTAATTCTGTTTTAAACCGCAAATTACTTCGTACTATAAATTTCTATTTTGCCCGGAAAGTTACGGAATCCGAAGTTCTCTGTTCGCAAATTTCCTGTGGCAATCGTGAGTTCCCAACAGACTGCAAACAGGTGCAACGTGCACGACAAACTCGTTTACAAATAGAATTAGTGTAACGGAGTCGCCATGAGAACAGCGGATAATAGTAAAATTTTATCGCAGGATTGCCAACGCTTTCGAATCGCATCATTTATTACGCGTGTTTAATCGAACTTAGCCGACCGATCAAATAATCAATAATTGCCTGTTTCAATGAGCAATCGATCAGGTACTAAAATCGTGCGATAAAAATTGTTGGTTTAAAAATGTATTTCATTTTGACTTGAATCGAGCGCGGATGACGTCGAGTACGTCTGAGGCATTCGAATGCTTCCCGAGTCACGTGTAGGCACTTGGATGTGCCCTGGCGCGCAAGATGGAACAAGTTAAATTCAGCGATCGAGCGAGGGAATTCCGCGAGGTTGTACAAATAACAACGTTAGCGAGCAACCGGGGATAATGGCTTATGAAACGGTGTTATTACGGTGGTAGGGGGATTACGGCCGCTATATAATCCAGAAATTACTCGCGCCGCGTTGACCTCGATAGCTACGCGACTGATCTTCAATATGTCCCCTTGTGAAACCGTCATTTCGGCTTACTGGCTGTTTAATCTCTTGTCCCTCGGGGTGGAAGTTACCTCGGCCAAGCTACGGTTACGATGCCACGATTCCCCGCTGACTTCTCCTTCTTCCCTCCCCATTCTGATTAATTCGCTAACCTATTTTTCTACAAATGCAATCTCGGACGACGCGAATCCAGGCCAGTATAGACGCTCCCTTCGCCTCTTTCGATTGATCGGCTGATGCACTTAAAGTCGTGTCAGCCCTTATATATTATGAAAACAATGGCAATGCATTGAAATTTTAACAGTCGAGGCATTTATTTTAAAGGCGCAAGTTCATCTTTCAAAATTCCTATATTATCTCAATAATTATTATTTTTGTAGCAGGAATTATAAATTTTTTTAAATTAAATTAAATTAAAAACAAATTTTAAATCGTTTTAGATATTTTAGAAATTTTGTGAGGCTATTAACACTAAATCTACCGACAGATTTTACACACAAGTATACTATATTGATATTTTGTACATTTGAATACTATTTAATATTGGCATTCATATTTTAGTTTGACATCATATTGAGTTATAGTTACAATTTTAACAATATGATAAAACCATCTGCGATTTATTTTTATTGACGAATTTAAGAAGGGTCATTTGACCGTGGTAGGTTTAGTGTTAAAAGTAGTTATTACATCTTCAGTTCTTATATTGACTTTAAAATTTTTATTTCATTTATGGATAAAATATAGATAAAAAATAGTGTAATTTTATATTATCGTTAATATATGATTTAAGAATATTTTAGTTGCTTCAGCTTCGAGGTTACTGTTTGAAATTCACAATAAGAAGTAGGACTTATAGAGCTTTTCTTTTCTATTTGTCGTCTTGTATTGATAATCCAATTAAGTAAGACGCGTTAAGAATCGTGAATAGCGCTGGACCGCTATAAACGGTACGAGTTAGCTTTGATTCCAAACTATATCGATTTATCGGTCAGTCTGGGACGCCTTACACGTGTCGCTACTTTATTGAACTTTTGCACCCAGCCCCTAACCTTTCGCCAACGTAATCGCGTGTTTAATGATCATCGAATCAACTCCGCTCGGACACTGGTTCTATATTTCCCACGTCTCTCGTTTACCTCGTTCCGAAGTTAAACAACTTCATTTTTCGAATACTTTTCCGACGCTACTGTACATTGATAACGAGATAATTTTGTTTGTATAACCGGGGTAGCCGCGAGCCAATGATTCACGCAAATAAACTCGTCGCGAAGTTCGAGTGGCGAATTCTAATGACTCATTCTCTATCAGTTCTCTCGTTTACCCGGCTGGCGCGCACTGCGCCAGCCGAGAACAGACCGGGAACACCAATTTCCAGAAACCTGTCTACGAGGTCAGCAATTAAGCATTTCCCGTCGTTCATCGTTTTCCCCCGAGGACTAATTATTGTCCAAACGAAGCTAACTGTTTCCATAAACGCCACTCGATGATCTATCGTATCGCAGTAATCCGTTACCCGTTGATGAGACACTCGAAAGTGTGAATACTTCTATGCGCGATGTTCGATCCAATTAATTAAACTACTGTTCGCGCAATACTGAAACGCACGAATTTCAACTAAAGCAGGAATAAAATAGACTCTACTTTTAGAATGATCTTCGCGAAACCTTCGAATCCTACGACAATAGCTTGAAATACTATTCCTATCCTCGGTAAAATCCTGATGCGCAGTGGATGTCGCGCGATTAACCGCGACAGCACCCATTAAACTTTTCGAGAGCCAAACGGGAAGAAGAGAGAGTCGCGCGTTTCAGATCGGACGCGAATCGACAAGTTACATTTCTATAATCGATACACGGTATCCTCGAGTGCGTTTCCACTTTGGCCATTTCCGCTTCCCGTTAGAAAATAGCGCGCGAAAAACCGTGCCGATTATCGGCTCGACGAGTGGTTCGATATCTGGTAAGAAGCACTCGGATGGGCCCCTGATGGATAATGTAATGGACGCGAAATTGTCAAGGATATTTCAATAATGCGGACACGAGATGTTTTAGTTCCGATCGAGCCGATGCATAAAACGATTAAGTTTATCAGAAATGCTCGCGAGCGCTTTTACGCGATTCGGGTTGATTTTTCCAGCTGCAGTTCTCGCTCGGCGTGAGTCGTAAAACAAATAATATTAAACAGTACGAAGTAACCGTGCCCGTTCTTAATACCGTAAAGCCCCACGTTTTAACGCCCTCTTTAAGTACGGTAGTACTTGCAAACGTTATCTACCTTACGTTTCTGATAAAACGGCCCGCGTTCAACGTTTCATCCAACCGAGTCGCCATTTAACTCGACTATCGTAAACGTAAAAGCAAGGCTAAGTGTCGCATTTTTGACACAGAAACCCAACCGACCGTGCGACTCACCGATTGTCCGCGGTTCTTTCTAATTTCGAGCCGAAAGTTTGCTCTCTCCGCGAGGTTCCACGAGAAATACCAAACAAGGGGGAAAAAATGCCTGAATTAGAATATCTCGCATATTTGCACGTTGCGAGGGGGGCGCGCGGAATTTCGATACGCTTCTGAACATCATCCTCGTTTATTGTAACTCTCAGCTGTCTAGTTATTGAAGTAATTTCATTATTTCCTCCTTCCTTTGTGCCTTACAGTAAACCGATTGCATCTTTCGGTTAAACGAAGCATTTTCAGATATATACATGTAATTCATATCGAAATAATAGATAGATTTATTATATATAAGAAAAATGTTCAAAGGGATGCCAGTCCATTTTGCCTTCTCTCAAGAGAAATGAAAATTAGCTTATCAATCGCTACGTATTTTCTCCTGTTGGTCAATTTTTAAATAAGCAGAATATTTGTATTTTATAAGGTATTATCATCTGGTTATAAATAAAAAATTTACACCAGTCACGTAGTACACTATTAAAAAAATATGGACTTACGTCACTTACAAAATGTATGGTTCGTGTACAACGTATGTGTATAACATACGTTATAATATCATGAAGAGAGATTATTGCTATGAGTGAATACAGTTGGTTTGCGAACTAAAGTGGCACGAAGTTTAAGCAATCGGAAACATATCCTAATTTAACAGAGATATTCCAGCCGCTTAGGCGTGCCCATCCTTATTCGTATTCTAGCCGTAAATGGAACAATCCGAGCACCTGCGCGATTCGAGTAGCGCGGGCGGAGTGACCATTATTTAAAACGCGAAGCTTGTCGGGCTACCAGCAGCACCGGTCAGCCTCAATAGAATACATTAGCGTTATGCAAAGCGGAAGAGATTTTCACGGAAACGCTCTCCACGATGCGATGGCTCGTCATGTATCACGCTACGTGTAATCTCACCGCATGCCGCTATTTCTCCCCGGTTCCCTTCTTTTACTTTTTCGACTACAGCCTGCCGCGCAGCGGCGTCTCTCGAAAAATTGATTTCTTCGTATCAAATTTCTTTTTCACGCGATAATATATCGTATAAAACGGAGGTGACTCTCGATCACCATCTGTTTTATAAAATAATTGTTATGTAGGTAAATAATTACTGCTTCAATATATTATGGATTGAATTAAACTTAATTATCATAAAATTCACATATACATTAATTAAAAAAATGTCGAAAGAAAGAGTTATTAATAATTTTAATACATTAATTTGCATGTAAGGAATTCATAATAAATATTTGTGGAAAAATTCTTCGAGTGCAAAGGGTTAAAAGATTTTTGTAATTCTCTAGCCGATTCGACGAGACTTTAAACATTGTTTAGATAGAATGTATGAGATAACGAAAATACGAACCCATTGAATTTATTCTTTCAAAGCTTTTTAACAAATAATCCGGAAATAACGGCGGCCCGTTCCCGTTGGATAAACTGTAGACTGTAGAGTGTGTACGCTTTCGTCGAGTCATCCAGCGCTGCGAGTAGCTCGCGTTGCTGTGACCAAGACCACAGAGAAGCATTTCCTTCCTTTTCACCGTCGCGGTTCGCGGCTGTTCCACAATCTCGGGCACGATAAGTGGGTGGCTCGTTACTTTTTGATCAATATTTAACAGCCACGCGCCGGCTGAAATTGCGTCGCTCTCGGTTTCTTGACCTCTAACGATCGCCCGTTGAATTCGAGTCCTAAATAGTCAGCCCCGAAAAACCGCCTCGGTGGAAGAGATAGGATAGCTCGCTGATTTTCACGAAAGTTAAGCGCGACATAATAGAAGAAACGTTTCACTTTCCACGGTGATAGGATCCTCGAGATTGGAACGACGAAAAATATCAAAGTTTTTTAAAGGGAAGATACCCATATTTTTGTTGCTTTTTTTCTAATGGTTTATAAACGAAGAAGTTGGCCGTTCTCCCTTTAAACCATTTGATTTCCCGAGGATAAATAGCCTTGTCCATTCCACGATCGCGGAGTACTGTCTTATTTTGAAGAACTTTTAAAGTCTTCAGTTACGAATTAAAAGCGTTCGTATCACGTTTTCAGCAGCGACTTTTAAAAGTTGCTGCGAGAAACTTCTAAAGTGGAACACGCGAAGCACATGTAGACGACAGTTTCACCGTACGAATTGTTTCTTAATTAGTAAATCTCTCGGAATAATAAAACAAGCTGTACTCCGGTAGTATTTCAAACTTGTATATTTTCGTTTCGATCTTCATAACGGATGAAGCGAAGTACAGATGGCTTCAATATGCTCCTATTCATATTACATTATTTAAAGAGTTTGTGGGAAGACCGAGAAAGATTTTTGTGGGAAAAATGAAGAATTATCAGTATTTCCAACATGTAACTCCAGTATTTTTCTGGTTACAAAATGTCGTGAAAAGAACAGGAATTTAATATCGTAACTTTTGGAATTACTGTCCATTCTAAATTGTTTTTAGATAACATTTGTTTACTGATGGTTCGCAACGCGATTTGAGTATTCGCTGAATCGTTGACGGACTGTTGGTCCAGGCGAATTAGCGATGCTAGATACAAGAGAAATTAAGATACGACGTAATTGGGAATTGATTTATCAAACAACGGGCGTTCCAACGAGTAATATTTGCGCGTAACAGATCGAATCGGACTGTATCGAATAAAATTCGAATTCGTGAAATTGTGTATCCGCGTTCGGATTGCCATCCTGTCTGGTGCATACATGTAAAACTATCGGAAATGAGATATACATACATACGTACGCGAGATACGAACTTTACTACGCGCCTCGATACGGTTATTATGTGTGAACCCGAAACTCGCAGTTTCCTTTGATAGACTCAAAGGAGGCGCATAATTTCACGCGATGGTCTCAGTTAACTTATTGTCAAAGGAGACTAACTCCACGTGCAAATTAACTCAGCACCATTTAATCGTTTCTTGAAATTTTCCTATTGTAATTCTTGTTTTCATGCGACGCATGCTTTTTAGATTGGATAAAGTATCGAAACTTTTGAAACGGATCACAATTTCTTTAGCAGTGCTATCAAAGATTAACGTAGAGAATTTTTAATCCGCGCTCTCCCTCTCCCTCTTTTTTTTTATATAAATCAATAATGAACAGACGAAGAGCAGTATGCACGACGGTTTTCAATCAGAGTGACCTACATGTTAGAAAAGTTGTTCCATTAATTTCTAGTAGGATCCAGTTCATCGATCGTTCATATTCGATGTTTACAAGGTGTCACGTTTCACAATTTCACAATCGTCGAGTATCGAAAATGATCTAATATTCGATGGAACATGCCAGTGAAGAATAGTAATAGTAATAGACATTTTTGTTGTCGATTATACTTCGTTTCTACGCGACAGAAAGTACGATACTTTAATCCGTATAAGATAAATTCATTTTCATATATCATCATATTTTTTAGTTGTTAAACGTAATTATTATAACATTAATAAAATAATAAATAAAAAATATCGAAAGAAAAAATTAATAACATTAATACATTAAAATATATTTAATACATGAAATTATTAATACATACATAATTAATACATGAAAAAATTAATACATCAATTTGCGTGTAAGGAATTTACGAGGTATTCGCGAAGAAGTTCTTAGAGCGCGAAGGGTTAACAACTTCGAGCAGAGTCGTGAACTTTATATCCATCAATGTTCGTTTGTTTACAACGTCGATTTTTCACTGGCAACGGATCAAATTTCACGATCATTAAACGGGTTCCCGGTCAACGCGGGTCGCGATCTTTTATGCTTCGACCAAATCGTAAATCGATACGGAAGACAACGTCGAAGAGACGAGGAGCGTATGAGAACGGTTCTCGATATCGAATATGGATTATGCACGCGGCCTGTACAATGTTCCTACGCGAGTCTAAGTCGCATTGACCCATGATAAGCGCTTGAATATTTTGCAGCCGCGAACAGCGTGATACCTCGTTATTAATGCCATGCACGTACATAGGAATCGGGTACATACATTTTGCAACGATGAACTTCATTGAATATTACTAATATCTTTCCTAAGTAGAATGGAGATTATACGCTTGATGCCGATATAATTCAGGAATTTCAAACTTTTATTCATGTAAATACAGAAATGAATTTAAAAATATACAGGAAATTCTTATAACGTGGCATACGGTGCGAAGCAAGAATTTTTCTACAGCTTTTGTCTATCTGAAGAGATAAGTAAAATTTCACGAACATGTATCTATTCACGGTAATGGATCGAACTGCATGGCAATGCTATCACTAAATTCAACTAGTAAATAGAACTGTTAATGGCAAGTAAACACGGTAACCATTAGGCAACGATGGAAAGTAGGTGGTTTGTAGGTGGTCCTATACGAAACAGGAAATAAAATAGACTCATTGATGGTAACTTATTTTATTCTTTAAATATCGGTGTACAGCTTAGCTTAAATATTTTTCATTGCGTTAGAAGAGATTTTCCGTGATGCGTAGGTATTAGACCGAAAGTCGTTAACATCGACTATAAACTGCAAAATACTTAATAGCTCGTTGCGGGATAAATAATGGGCAAGGATATTCTTGTGTATTTTATGCGAAAAGAAATCTGATGATATACATCCCTCATTAAAGTAGCATTAAAATGGAAATGAAAACTTTGCCCGGATATTTCTCGTTTTTACTTAAATAAGAAAGTTACTTCTTCCCCGCTCTGGATTTTCATTTAATTCATTTCATTGGAACTGCGCGTGACGTATATCTACTGGCGGGATTTACGATGCCAATTTTTTGTCAAGTAATAGTTTATATTTCCTTTCATCTTATTATAATTTGGATGCTCTCTTCCCTCCGCGATGTTCTCTCCTTCATACTCGCATTATTACACTTATTTTCTCGTGCCTATTATGAAACTTGGCGCAGTCTCTGTAAGAAGTTATTAGATCGGTCGAGTATAAAAGTTTTGGGAAAAAGATAGGAGCGCCTTTATCGAGAGGGTACGATGGAATTTAATTTCGGCAGCCTCTCAATTAGCTCAGCAATTTCGCGCTGAATTAAGCATTGACTTTTTCGAGTTGAGTGGGCGGACGTATACTCTACTACATGTGCTTCTTCAAAAATTTGATCATTCGCCAGTAACTCGGAACTAAATCGTAGAAATCGGCGAACTTCGCGCTAATTAGAACAAAGCTGGGTCGGAGTGTTCGATTCGAGTTAAGTGCAGGGTCGTTCGCGCGATCATTTCGTCTTTTAATCATTTGACAATCTGTCGATGACCGTATGATATCACATTCTTGGCACGTGTCAAATCAAATCAGAAGTTCGCTTTCTTAATAAGTATATATATTAATATATCCGGCAGGCAAGAAAGTAATTTCAATCGAAAACAACGATGGAAAATCACAACAAAAAATTGAGTCTTATTTCATACTGAAAATCCGAAATTACTTTCTTGCCAACTCAATATATAAGTATTCTATTTTTTTTTATTTTGGTATTTGTTGTTGATGTCATTTTCCAAAATCGTGTAACTTATATCTATTGATGCGAGAATGAATTTCTTTTAACGGCAAAGGAAGTTCCTGGGATACTGCGGTTTCGTTGCATTCAAAGCATATTTGAAAATCATGAAAAAACGCATCAAAGGGAACGAAAGTCGGAGGAAATAGAGGGAAAAAGGTTCAATGCGAAGGTACGCCTTAAAGCAATTCAAGGAAACGTCAAAAGAAAATGGGTGATACTTGAATTTATCGCTTTAAGGCTGCGGATTTCATTTCTCCACTGACACACCACTTGAAGCTACTCG
>SHCU01000051.1:101056-117543 GCA_004307685.1 Ceratina australensis | reverse complement strand
CTTTCTGTAACATTTTTAGCGCTTCGGCACAAGAAATTTCGTTAGAAACGCAAAATTTAAGGCAAATTCTTTGCTCAACAGTTCTTTCCATCGCAAAAATCGCAGAGTACACTCGAGATCGACTAGTGTAAATAACTGCCGTGAACACACTGATTGTCATATAGCGATCAAATTTAGCGTAAGAACTGAATACAATGTTGCCTACTTACACACAAAAATTTGTTTCAATACATGCACTGTGGAACTTAAAAGTGAGAAATTCCGGGAACTTATTTTACACAATGTATAACATGTTTCGAACGTTTTCCTACGATTTTATTAATACCATGTAAACTAATTGATAAGTTTTGATGCGATTACGTTATCACATTGTCTTGCGAGAAGCACTTCAAAGAGGATTCTATTAGCCATCGTGGGCGAAGTTGATGGCTGGAATTAATCGTCCCGTACCCGGGCACGTTATATTACAGGGCGCTCGTCATGTAAAGTTCACGCGTTCAACCGTGTACACCCTAGGTGCAAGTATTTGGCGGAGATCCAACTGTGTTGCACCGTTAAATGCCTTTAATGACGCGTACCCAGCGGATACGTCACGCGAATCCGAACGTTTCCATCGCGCGATTCTATCCCTAGATTTTTCCGCCATTGTTTCACCGGCGGAGGTTCTTGTTGTATATAACGTATCGGCTCATTCGAATTCATCGGCACGTTCGGAATTTGCTGAATTTAACGTATCCGCCTGTTAATTTATTTCATTGTACGTTTCGTATGAATCGTATAACGATGATGCTCGATAAAAGCAGGCAGGTTAGCATGGGAAAAATGCGAGACTCGGATTCGTCGCTTCGATGATTTCAAAACACTCACATTTTTTATACAATTTCGAACGATTTATTCTGAGAATGTTAATAGCTTCGAGGTATTTTACGAGCGTCGGAATACTCTGACGAATCGGCTCACGAATACGACTTTCGGAGTCCACGAATGTGTCGGATGAATTGGGGGTCGAACGACAAGGGAAGAAATAGCCTGGGAGGGACAAATGCGAGTCGGGTATTGCGAGGGCTTAGGTCCTAGCTGTGACCCAATATGTATGTCTTCATAATCTCTCGACTTAGCGGGAAAGAAAGGGAGAAAGTAACAGTCGATATTAGTAGCAGTCCCCGGGATGCCAACTTCTGAGCCATTGCTCTCCGAGTTGCCATCTGCCGATGGCATCAACTCCGATACGGACATTCTGACCCACGAGAATTCGTTAGCAGGATTTATACATTCTATACGCATGCAAATAATTGAATAGGTGAGCACGATTCGAAAGAAATAAAGGATGAATTGAGCCGTTTATTTTGAAAGTGGCCTAAGCCCATATCCCAAAGAAATTAAGCTANGGGTTTATACATTCTATACGCATGCAAATAATTGAATAGGTGAGCACGATTCGAAAGATTGAGCCATTTATTTTGAAAGTGGCCTAAGCCCATATCCCAAAGAAATTAAGCTAGTTATTTTAATATTTACATTTTTATTATTTCAATAGCAATTATAAATCTTGCAGTATGATTTGCAGTAAATATTGCAGTATTTAAACGTAAACTCTGAAATATCTCAATTTAAGTGTAAATGGGCTTTAGGTCATTCTCGAGATAAACGGTTCAATTGCGATTTTAAAACGGCAAGTGAAATTAATTAAATTGATTTATACGGGCGCGTGTTTATGGAAAATTACTGATCATGCTCGAATCATCAGGCTCCGTGGCTCATTAGGAAGCGTCAACAAAGTCTGGGACAGATCGTACCTAGAAACATCGATTAACTTGATCGGCGGGCTCGTGATTCCCCCTTTAGTTTGACGAACTTGCGTGATACTCGCAGTTGGGACAGAATGGGAACCAACTCGTAGAAACTAGAATCTTACAGCGGCTAACATGAGCGGTTCGCGTTTAGCGAGCGTCAAACATCCTCCGACTCGGGCGAAGTTCGCAGTTGGAACTGTCACCCGGGGTAATTTCTTACTCTCCTGATTTTCGGGACCGATGCTTATCGCGTGCGATGCCCTCCCTGTAAGAGAATTGCTGTGCCAGTCATACTCGATGGAAATGAAGGAAATTATTGATTTATTTATGAAAATTACTGTTTTATAACTTTAGATGTTACGCAATGAAAAATTAAATTGTACAATATTAAAAGAAGCAATATAAAATATGTATTTAAATAAGAAGCTGGAATATATGCAATACTCTCAATTTTTATGAAAGCTATTACTTTTTTACAAGCAGAGTAAAGATTGTAGCTGTAAATTCATATTAATAGCGCTTTAACTTTTGACGGCAATGAAGCAGGAAGTCTAATTAGAATATCAAATCACCGTGCTTTATGTTCACACAACCTGGTCACCGTGATTAATATACAACGTAAATTATTATCACGCTCAGGACTTTATTATTAATGCGAACAATATAAATTCTACGTAATTACAAACATAATACGACATGATTTGATTTATTCCAATTGTACGCGGCCATTCGAATTATCATAATTGCACGTGTATACAAATTAGAAATACTTTAAAACGTACACGGGCTGAGGTATACATTAACTTTTAAGCCGATTTAATAGCCGCTCTTCCAGTCTGTATTACATATTTAAAATGCAGATTGATCTCCTAGATTCCGTAGTAAAACTCGAACGTTACGACTGTCGTGAGAAATATTTCCCGTTGCGACGAAGGTATCGCGTACGATAGTACCAATGGAAATACTCGAGATACCGTGAACTGCGCTCATTAAATCGCGTCGTGGTAATCTTTATGCGACTAATCTTGGAATCGAGCCTGAGCCTGTGTATCGGTTAAGTGACCGTCGCGCCCGACACGTCGACCCTTTCGATCAGGTTTGCGGTCGCTGTAACATTGTTTGCAGATGGTCGGACCATCGGCCAGACCGCCAAACTCGTTGCGGGCATGCAGGAAGCTTCACCTGCTATGTACGCACGTCACGGCCATGGAATGATTTAATTCATTATACCATCAGGTACTCACTGTAACGTCTGCTGATCGGAATATCAAACATCGGCTTCGTATTTACGTCCGTTCGTATTTAAACAATTTTTGCGATCGTTAATTTTGTACAATGTTCCGATGTAATCTAGGATTTAAACGAACAAACGAAAAATCCTTTTGAAAGAATCGCTCCACTGAATCGTAACTCGGTTCGCGAACGAACGGAACTTTTAGTACGGCACCCAATTCCTCCGCTTGTAGTTTCTCGATTTCAAATTAGTCGCTCGTGATTAAAATATATTCCACAGGGATGAACGTTACGCACGGTGGATGCGAATGGTGTACAAATGTAAATTCACTTCGTAAATTTTCGCGATATTTTCTGAAATGACTTCCGTGTCGCGCCACACCATGTATCAGCTCTCTGTTTATCTCCCGCGTCCTCCCTATCATTTTTCACAGAGCGAAAGGGTGTTCTCATTTACATTTACCTCGCCGCTACTCTCCCGCGCGATTTTTTGTTTTTCAAAATGCGGATAGATCGAAATACTTCTTTGACGTTACGTATCGCACCGCCGATTATCAAATATGCAAAAACGTTGGATCTATTCGATTTTTTTCGTACATGCTTCGTGTACAGTTGTTTGTTTTTTCTCGTCTCGTTTTTCTCTTTGTATACGAGGTGTATTTAAATCTTGGTAATTTACTTATCTCCGCTTTCCAACCTCATGGATAACCAATGGATTACAGCGGGCTTCGTAGCCGTTAATTATTCGAAAGTTTTGCTTCGCAACTACGAAATTAAGTTTGCCACGGCATCTTGAATTTGCTACGATCTACTTAAGCTTCGTGTGTACAACGTTGTTAACATTGTAACAACTGACTCCCCTTTGACCCAGAAGAACACGAGCGATCGTTAATGCTGCGAGAAGGTTTTCATAATCCTGTTGGAATAATGAGAAACCCGAAGCCCGTCTTCTTCGCAGGGTTAATGATTTTCGCATCGTTTGAAAATTTAGTAACAATATTTCGCATAGTTTCCGAGATTCCTGAACTCGCGTCGTTCTCGACGGCGCGCAACCGTTTGATCGTTTCATCGAGTCACGCTATAGACGTCACAACTGACACGCGGTCGAGGATCGTACTCGTGAAATCAGCAACGTATCTCGCGGTGCATGTCAAAGGACGAATTTGGAGCGGCGAGCTCGACGGAGTAACGACTGCGTGAAGAGTGGCTGCGCACTTTTTTATGCCCGTATCGCGTCGCTGCCACGTTCCTCTGTAATTAAAACTACCGCCTGTGTACACTGGCGCGCCGCGCCGCGCCGGTGTACACATACCGGTTCGAGCCGAAATCGTGGCTGGAAGGCGAGGAGGCAGCCTGCCGCGACCGTAATTAATACGCGGCTAAGGCACGAGTGGCTGTTTATCTGTCTTCCGAAACAGCGTTACGTTCTAAGGGCGAGGCCGCGACAGTTCGGATGATAAACACCGTCGGAGAGAGGAAGCGAGCTCCGTGTATTTTCTGAATGATACTTTCCGCGGAATCGGGGTGAACTTGTTCAGCGAATCTACTTCGCCGATGATTTAATCGGGTTTCCTACTTGTTGAGAGTGATAAATCACCGCGTTTGCGGCTGACCAACTTCGCGCGGGATATCGGAGGCCACGAACCGTTTCCAGATTTCATTTCGAGAAGTGTTCCTCGCGAGAGATAATATAAATACTTAACGCGCAGCGGAGGGTTAGACAACGAATTGATCGGAATCCGAGACTCTGCGATACGATCCTTTCGAGTTTACGTAGAGTATGGATCAAAGAGTCTCGCCGTAAAAGCGTGATGGAAGTCAGGACCGTGTGAGTAGTATAACACCGTCTGTGATCAGACGCGCGATGCGAGTAGAATAGCACTACCTATGATCAGACGGACGATACGCGTTCTTTTAATACTCAATTTTTAAATTGTTCAACATGGTTCGAGTTATAATACCGTAAAAAATGTGAATGCGTACGTATCGCGAGGCAGGTGAAGTTTATCGAGCTTCGTACAAAATATCTTACAATCGACCCGACCAATAGCGTGGCGTATAAAAACAAACGCTGTTCATATCTCCCTTCTATGCATACGAGTAAACGCGCGTGTGTATCTTCTTTTGCAGAGAACTTCCCCTGCATCTCATCAGTTCCGCTTCACTCCTTACGCGTCCTTGCCTTTTATTCTCTCTACTGCTATTTGTCGTATTTCTTCCACGTAAGTTGGAATTCTCTTTTGCAAACACAGCAAAACCTTTAATATCCGGATACATCCCACTATTTCTCCGGTTTACTACGCGAAAAGTCTATTATGGACACGGCATCTTCCACAAAATGCACAGATGTATCGTTACTCACGCGGATTTCGACATTTATTTTAAAGCGTCTCGCGATCCCTAATGTTTCCCATAAATTTACGCGATATTCCGTGCGCCTAATCGACTGTCTCCAATTTAGCCGACAAGATCTTACGCTCGAATTATGTTAACTCAAGAGCCTAATACGCGTCGTTCGCTTTAACGATTCTCACGGAGTCAACGTTAAACAGACGTTAAACGTAATTCAGACTCGGTCGGTGTTTTGCCCGATCGAGTCCGAGGTGACTGATTTTGCCAGCCGGTCTAATCCGGATGCAATCATTATATCCGACCTAACACGGACCCTATCTACCTGGCTGATTAGCACACGTCCAACACACCTATTCCACGTAACCCAGTTGAACCTAGCCAACCGGCGTAAATCAACTTAACCCGCTAACCTATATCGCGTATAACCCAGACGTGGATTATTTAATTTGATCTAACCCATCTAATTGATCTTACGTTACACGTACACCTCGTGCCATAACTAACCCAGATCTAACCGCTGCTGCATGGCATCAAATTCCGTCGACTATATCTTTACCACGTGTACATACCCCACCGTTTGAACCGCGTCCTATATTAAACTCGGATTATGTGTTTTGTACACTCCGGCTGGATAATTAAATGATTTCACGGAAATCTCGATTCGCGCTAAAAATATGACGAAACGAAATCACGGTATATTTACATAAGTTCAATTGTATTTGATACCTCTTTTAGCCCGCTGGTATCGAAGTAATTATTGAATTATTTTTTATATATAAATAAATATTTCATGTTTTCAGTGTATCTTTAGCTGAACGAATATTGGAAGTCATGTTTTAAATTCTCTTTTTACCTGTGAACGTAGTTAGATAACGGGACGAGTGCCGGTCGATGGCATGCCCTCCGATAAATTAAATTAAGTCTCTCGATCGAGCTTTCAAAGTTACCGATGTATTCGGTGATGAACGGGGAGAACGGATGTTCTCCGCCTCTTTAATTTCTACCATTTACTGGGAGACGTTTAAAGCGGGGAACTGACCGGGAAAACCGAGTGAGGAAAAAGGGTTTTCGTTAGGTTGTTAGAATTCATTTATTTATCGTTAGCAATTGATTTAGTTTGCAAGGAAAAGCGAGCACCTGAACTTAGATCGTAATTAAGAGTATTCCTTATGGATTTATTTGGAGAATCAAAATATTCATATATGAGTTCATTCTGAAGTTTTTACGTTTCTAATAATGCATTTACCTCTTGCTTCGATAAATTATTAATGTTATAAAATAATGTTTTCTTATTTAAAATATAAAACGTTAACTCTTTAAGTATCCGTAACAATTGTATACTAAGGAAAATGAACAGTATCGTACAGTTGTTTGATAAAAATTTGTAACCCATTCGTAGGATTCTCAGGAGTCAAATCCTCGATAACATATTATTTCATTCGAAGACAGCTCTCTAGTATAGTAAAGGTAAGAGGGTTAATAATAATCGTGGAAGTCAAAAATGCGGAAGTTAAACCCACCCCCATCCTCCGCGCAGTGCCGAGAGCAAACGTCACGAAGCGAACTGTCAATACCTGTCGAAAGGAGTTTCAAAGATAATGCGGGTGGACGGTTCGTTAATTCGTAGATCCAGCGATGTTTGATAAGGGCAACGCGGCGCTATTCTTGCTTTATCCGTATCCGCAGATTGAATCGAGTGCTGGCTCCAGCCGTAAGCATTGTCTCTCCCGGAATTGACACGCGGGCCAGGGGTACGTGACAAATACCCGGGATAAAGGTTCCGTAGGAGGAGGCGGAGGAGGAGGGTGAAAAGTAGCCCCTCACCGCGTCGGGCGCACAGGCCAGTGCATGATTCTTTTATATCCCCCCGAGTGTCTGTAGCAGCCGAGCATCATTTACGATTATCTTTTGTGCTGTACTTTCCGTCGTTCTTCCGTTTCTCTTTTCTCTTCCCGCACGGCCCGGATAAAGCGCCACGGTAATCCTTTTTCGCGGCGGTACCCGTGTTGGAAGTATCGATAGTCGGCCCGGCTCGTTTGTTTTATACTCAAGACAGCCCTTAAAGCGTAACTACGGTTCCAATATAAATTTCCCTTGGAATTTGAAAAATAGACCGGATATCTATTACGTCGGTTTAATTACTCGAGTATAACGAAGGACCCCTTGACCGTTTATAATGGATGGCGGTTAAGCGCCGCTGTTTGCGCATCGAGTTTTGAACATCCATGTTTTGCGGGTACCGGGCGCGTCGGGTCGTAGTTCAGCGCGTGGTTCGAGATGGTGATAGGGTATCCTCGGAATCATCGATGTCAGCGTGTAATTTTACGTTTTTGCTCGTCAACTGATGCGGAGCTTACACGGAAGATGAACGGTATCTCGTGCCTTTAGCCCGTCGTCGTTGGCTCTTTCGTCGAGATTACATACCGGCGGACGACCCCGAACCTCGCGTACCGTGTGTACATTGCTTTAAGTTTGTGTAAACGTTGCAGCGAGTCACGTTTTGTGCTGTCGGGTTTCTGTGCCGCTTGCAGATTGCGTAAATGTGTACCCAGGATTGAAATTGAATTTTCTAGTGTCTTCCATCAGCCGCTGATAGACGCTGTTTTTTAATGATTTCTTTTATATTCCTTTATTCGTTGAATATTTCACGTGGCAGCTGCGTTTTATCCTTGCCAATGGAGATTCAATTGTTTCCTTTAATAAAGGATGATAATCGAGCGCGGTACGCGTCGCAATTATTGCACCGTGTACGCGGTGGGATTCTATTCACGGTTTTATGTCTCCCCGGTGGTATCGCTGTACCACTGGCTCGAGTGATAAATAGGAGGATTTCATCTTTCACGGTGTTAAACCCCTCCGCAAAAATTTCACTAAGCCCCAGGCATGCCAGAATATTCCTAGGAGCATTCAAGGAGCCGGCTAGCCGCACGCTCGTAATTTTACGCACGTGATACCACGCATGGAGGGACGTTACGCACGTGTTCGCTTCGGAATAGTAAACAAACTGATACGGTGTACCTGTGATGAATGAATTCATTCGAAACAGCAGTTTAGATATGCTCGTCGCTGTATTCTATACAAAATTGAACTTGCTTCGTAACATTCTACGTGCATTCAAATGATATTTCTCGAATTTCCTACGTAATAACATTAAAACGAATAATAGTGAATATGCATGCCTGGAATATAATCCCATCTTACCGCGCCATTAGTTTTACAGATTCCACGGTCCCCACGGGATTCATTATCTTACGTTTAAATCTACGGAGGCTAATTACTTGAGGCGTCCCTTACTTAATTACTCGCGCAGGAAAGAATGGTATTTTGAATGTGCACCCTAACTGATTCATATAGAATCCGAATGTTCTTTTAATTAAATACAATTATACTTTTATCTGTACGTTTCATAATCTCGAATGAATATCCTTTACGTATTCTACGTTAAAGGTTTATGGTTAGAATTTAAACCAGTAATGAAACGTAAAGTGGAAGAAGTGAAATCTATTTTAATATTATAAGAGATAAAATTTAATATATATATATTAAAATTTAATATACAAGGTGTAAACCTACAGAAGCGCAATATTTTACGAGCGTATTCTACAGGCCAAAAGAACACAAAAATGAAGAGTGGCGTTCATTGCGTTCAGTAATTAGTTATTAGGACATAAAAATTGGACGTTTTTGCATTGATTATATGAATAGCACATATGAGCATATTTTCAACCCAAATTTTCAAGGGGTACCCCTGTAAATTTGCACAATTTTTTAAAATTGCTGTTTCTCGGGATCTAATGTGTAGAAAAATCTGACAACCTGGGTAAATGTATTCCCCCCACTTGTAGGTTTACACCCTGTATATAATATAAATGATACTGAGTACAGTATACAAATATTTAATTGTCCAAGCTTAGTAAATTATTTAAATATTCTCAACAATATTTTGTAAAAACATCCAGAATTTCTACTTAAAAAAAGGTACAACCGGTTTCCGACTTTACGACGGTATTACACAGCGATAAGCGTAGTAAAAGAAAAAAAAAACGGAACAGAAAGAGGAAGAAAGTGGAGCGTACAGCCGTAACAGTTTGAATAATTAATCTTTCAAAGAGCGGAAGAGGCCGAAGCGTGCGGGGGAACACCCGGTATGTGGCCGGTCTGCGAATTCAACCCCGATAGGTCCGCATTGCGGAATTTCTGGTTCGAACGTGCACGCGCGAAAGAAGCGACGAGACTTCCGAAAATTCGCGCGCTGCACTCGAGCGGCCGAGTGGTTGCTCGAGTGACCGGGTCCCATGAAATCGCGTTAAATCTCATCTCCGGCGACACGTTCCTCCGGGCCGACTCCCTTCTAACTGAATCGAATTAACATTAGCAACGGGCGAACTTCCCCGTGCGCGAAGTCACGCGCGAGAATTTCCTCACGGTACTAACCAGTGTTTGTATTCCTTTTATGTTACAGGTAAGTCCTGAAACTATATTCTTGGATTCGTGTTGCGACCTCGCGGATCCGGACAAAGGTACCAAACGCAAAGTTTTATCACGCCGTTATGTGTACACTCGAAGTACTATGGAAATCGAATTTCCTTTTACTGCCTGTTACATACCGTTCGTTCTATTTAATTAAAATACGTGCGTATTACACCCAGCGTGGTAACAATCACGCACGCATCGCGAGGTAAATATTTCCCAAAACTGTACAGATTCGGACAATTATTCTGAACCCATTACTGCTTATGTATGAGTTCCCTAGCTGAACAATATTCAAAGTAATAATAAATCTATGCCTCATTTTTTCAGCGCTCGGTCTGGCATTAATGCTGTTAGCTTCTAAGATAATTTTGGCGTTTCGGAATAAAAACAGTTTTAATTACTTGTGAATATTGTTCCGCTAGGGAACTCTCACATAAGCAGTAGTGGGTTCAGCATAATTGTACGTTTAACCCTTTGACTGCTGAATACTCAGAGCCGAAGCTATCACTGGGGATTGAATACTTTTTCAGTTCGGCGATGTATTAAATTATAATATATTACAAAATTACTGTTACAATATCCCCTCTAAAATGAAAAAAAAAAAAATTATACAAACTATCCAAATCCGAAGTATACATAAGCAAAGACTTTCATCTAAGAAACAAGAACAATAAGAAAATCACCGAGCGCATATATGCGTCCTTAGTCCATACCGATAGCTTTCGCCAGACGCATATATGCGTTTGTAGCAGTCAAAGGGTTAAAACGCGCGTGTCCTATACGCGGTCGAACGCGCGTTATGCTAGCAACGGTAAAACGTTAATTCGTGCGTCGCTACGTTGTCGCGCAAGTAAATATTATTAGCAAATCTCTCACCTGGTGTCACGGCTTCCGATAAATAAGCGGACAGGCAGTAAATAGTCCGCGAATATCCCGCGTTCCGCGCATTCGCGTCGCGCGTTTTGCAAGCGACATTGGCCGTCACTGGTTGTTTATAGAGTTCCCGATCACAGAAAATTTACTGGAACAAAGGCACCGGGGTATGGGAGGAGGAGGATCGGTAGCCGGGTAATCGTTGTCATTCCGCTTTCCATTTGCACAAAGCCCGTGCTCGCTCGGGCAATTGCCTCGTTGATGGATACTCCGGTAACCTGTATCGGAGCTTAAACGATCCCCTGCTCACTTGCCACTTCTGATGCCTCATCAAGGATTCATTAAAACCATTTCCGTTCCGATCGGTATCGCTGTATGCGCGGATCCAATTAATAGGTCCGCGTGAAAACTCCCGACGTCTGACTTATTCTGTTTTATTTTGGTTCAAACGACCGCGAGTTTACGCGTACCGGTGGTGGTTCGAAAAATGTTTAAAATCACAGAGGTAACGTGGATAGAGTAGAAAAGTGAGCTACAAACGTGCCCCGTTCATATTGGGTTGGCAAAAATGTAATTTCGGGTTGTACAAATGAACAACGTTTATTTCTTTGTTATGCCTTTATCAAAATGTTACAATTTGTTTCTTTTGACAGTTGTTAGTTGAAGCTTGTAGGTTGTTATAGAAACAGATTCCGTGTAATTTTGTTCGCAATTCTTAGATTACGTTTTCAATTCAACGTGGAACAGAAAATTTATATTTTAGACGTATTTTACTTTTTTATTTTCATGAAGGCAAAAAAGCGACTAGGGCTTGCAAAGAAATACGTGAAGCTTACGGTGACGCTTGCTTAACAGAACGCACGTGTCAGGATTGGTTTGAAAGAAATTTCATGCTGATCATTTTTCAATGGTCAACACTCTGATCGATCGTCTGACGTTAACGATGACAAAATGAGAGTCATAATCGAATCGAATCGTCGTACGACCGTGAAAGAGATTGCAAAACAGTTGAGCGTATCACGCGTTATCTCGTATTTAGACGGTGTGCGTATAGAAAAATGAAACGTTTTGAATTCTCCCATAGGGAAGATGTTTTCCTAATTTTGTACTCGCTTGTTGCATTTGAAATTGTTAGAACGCGAAGTGTAACGTGAACGCGAATAGTAGAGGTTTAACGCGGCAAAGGGATAATAATCGTCGCTCTTCTAATTAATAAAACATTAGTAATTTATGAGAAACGTCGACCGCGGGTATGAAGTTACATTTGAAATTCCGAGTGAGAACGGCATGGAATCTGCATCGCGCAGTTGCAGAATGCACGTGAAAGTGTTTATGCGGGACGTATGCAAAATTCAGCGCGTCCGCAATGTCCACATGGATGTTTCTCCGAGCACAGCCATTCCTCTTGCAACAGGCCATTAAGAATATCTAACCGAGGTGTTAGAATTCGTAAATGCGTGGATTCGAATATAACCCGGAGGGTTCGACTGAATTCACGATTCCATTCAGAAATCTCTCGATTTTTAAAAGTCTTTCGTCGAACAATTCCTTGGCTCGAATACCGAGTGATCCGTCGTCCCGTCCCGGCGTTCGACGGTATGTTCCGTTATTCAGATTAGAGATGCAATCTTCTTTCAAGTAGGATTTAAATTGCTGCTCGCAGAGACTCTCTCAATTAGCGATGTCGTAACGCTTCATAAACGGCTTGATAAGTTCATTAGTCGGTTATTCTGTGAAGAGGGTAGATATCTCCAATGATCGTCCCATCGAACGGTTCGTTTCAACGAATGACACCGTTATCCAGGGCTGTTAGTGACTGATCTCCTATGAAAAGTTTTCTCCGTATCAACCGAATTTTAATCGCGTAAAATCCCATTAAACTTACTTCCTTTTGATGTAAGTAAAAAAAAAGGCATTTGAAAATTTCATGGCCATAAAATAACGCTCAACAAAATCTGCCGTATAATAATATCGTTAGAGAAGAGTCGGAGCTGGTGTTCGTAAAAACGAATGGCAGTTTATTCAAATCGAATATCAATACGATCTTCTTTTTATTTTGCGGGTTAGTTGACTTCAGAAAAAGCGTTTTATATTCGGCAGCCCGTTAGTTCCAGCTGTTTCGTAGCTCGCTTCGTATTTCCGGTCGGGTGCGCGGGGTACGGCTGGGCGCGGCAAGCACATCGGGAAGTACGTGCCGGTGAGCAGATAGATTTGTCCCGCTGTAACGATGAATCGGATCGCGGCGCGAGTGGCGTTCTCAGCGAGCGCAAATTGGGACCGACTGCCGTCGCCTCGCTTACCAACGTAAAGTTCAATTTCCTGTGGACGCTCAATAGCCTGCTTCTACATTTACTCTACTTTTATGGCCCGCTGCCGATGCGACGCGCTCCGAGTTTTTCCTTATCGCGAGCAATCACAATATCTCCTCGGGCGATGCGATACGACACGGAGGAGGAGCTCGCTTTGAGTGCCTTTCACGCGACACACCCTTCTATCCCCCGCCGGTCGTCGTGCTTCTCTTATTTCTATTTGCACGGTTTCCCGAGGACACCGGGACAGGAATCTGTAACGCGAGCAGCATCCACGGGTGTAAAGAACTCGTAAGACGCCGCATGGCATCGCGTCGCGTTAAACCGTAACCGTAAAAAGTTAACGTCCCCGACTGCTAACGTCTACTCAAAGTAAATGAGGCGAATTTCCTTGTGCACCTATCGAGCAACAGTTTTTACCTTTTTACGGGCGTATTTCCCTTCCGTTTACGCGGTCCTTCGTCCATTCGCCACTTTTATCTTTACTCCATTAAACCCTGATAATCCTCTCTCTCTCTTTTTTTTTCCTTTTGCTTTGAAGCCGGTGGCCGGCTGTACTCTATGTTCTGTCTCCTACTCTTCACCGTACTTTCTTGCGTAATTGGTACGCTTTTAAGAGCCCATGTGATAGCGTTAGGGTGTAATTGGATCACCGATATGTAAACGCGAATTTTCTGTCGCGAGGTTACAGTGCTCGCGGTGTTCGCGTGAAAATATGAATTTTTACGATTAACCTATGTGGATTCGAAGGCGGTATAAAAGTGGCCTTTAACACTAGATTGCCCAAGGAAGTCATTTTGACTGCTTTTAGTTCCAATCAGAAAAAGAATTATATATATAATGATACAGTTCCTTAGAAATACTTTTTATTGTCTAATATTTACTAATAACCCGTTTAATGACTGTAAATAATATAAGAAAATATTACAAATTAATTTCAAACAAAGTTCTTTACACCTTAATTATTCTTTCACAGTGAAGTCGTTTTGACTACTTTTGGGCAATATAGGTATATAATAAATTTCAGTCTTTCCAGTGTTAAGATTGATTGAAATTCCGTTTCCTCCGCGCGAGTAGCTCGGTTTAACGGTCGTCCACGCGTTAAAAATTCCGCGTTATCGTTATTGGAATTGCAGGTGACACCGTGTTTCGCATCATCCCGCATAAACGGCTGCTCGTAATTGTTAAAACTTGAAAGAAAGTCATTTACCGGCACGAGTCCCTCGTTCTTCTCTCGCGATCCATTAAAGTTCGTAATTAGTTCTCGAGCTTCTTTCCTCCGTTACGTAGCGGAGGTACTCGTGTAGCTTCCGACGTCGAGTCTTTTAGGCGGGCTCTCGATATCCGGTAATGCGTTGTTTTATTTACAAAAAAAAACTCGGTTTTACAGTGTACCCACCCACTTGAACGTCGTTGAATTGACCCTCGAAACATGAATTGTCGCGTCAACTGCAAATAGTACCGGCTCCGCTCGCAATATGAAAACTTTTTTGCCACTCGACTTGCGATTGTATCCGCAAAGTATTGTTTACGTAAAATTTACAAAAAATTGTCGGGGGCTGACCACGATGCAGGAAGGGTTTGTTTTACAGGGTTTGAACTCTTTAAAAGTGGAACGGTGAAATTTCAATAATTAATAATGCATACTGCGTCAGTGGATATACTCCAACTGAAATAATACAATTATGATAGAATTTGACATTAAAGTTTTACCGCTTGATTATTGAATTCTCAGATTCTTCAACTCGACGAAGTAGAGTATTAAAAATATTTTTAAAGTGGAATATGCGAAGCTTGTAGAGGGAATATGTAATATCTTCGCGTTTGCCGATGCAAATTCGATCGCCTGCATTAGTTTTTATAATGAAATGTTACATAATCCTTGCACAATCAATGGAGCATGCATGAAATTATCAGAGTAAAACCTCATTGTGCTAGATATCCGATTTGGGTCAGGTGGAATGTAGGTTAAGGAAATCCTTTAAATGAATGATAAATCGTTTGAATTTTTGTCGCAATAAAGTAGATCCAACGTATAAAGGTTCTCATTAAGCCTTTCAGCTTTTCTCGTTTTTTTTCTTTCGCTTTTTTCGTTGTGTAAGCCTTCTTATCTCCGTACCACGAAAAAGCTAGCGGCCGTCCTTTACGAATAAAAATCTCTCTTTTTTTTAATATCGGCTTATACGTGTGCTAAAAAAGTTCGGCGGCTCTCAAACAAATGGTTAAATATTATCAGTATCCTTTATGGTTTTTATATATTTTTTTTTACAAATTAGCTTCCGTTATTTCATAAAATATTCTTCCGAAGAAATTAAATTACCAAGGGAATTGTTATTAACTTTCAAATTAATTATTCGTCAAGGGGCTTGATTTATGTGTACGCACTCGCACGATACATTACATTCGTTCGGGCTCTCTGATTACCGATCTCGAGATCGGTCTAACGATAATTGGTTTGGTACTTATGATGTGTAAATTGACATAAAGTTTCAGCTAGTTTGATGCGATAAGAAATTTATATTAAAGTGGAATCTGTAGCAGTGACCCGAAATTTACGGACGGCGACGTGTGCGTGCTCGTGCAACGAGGTCAGCAAGAGAATAATTTATCCGTCTTCTGGGGATACGTATTTCAGGATGACTCCGGGGAATAATACGCGTTCGATTATCATAGAATTTCGAGGACAAATAATCTGTTCCGCGGACGCTTCTAAGGTTTGCGTAAACAAACCGATTGCGTTTCTAGAATTATCCATTGAGTTATCTCTACGTCAGTTAGCTGTTTCTTACGCTTCATTCACGTTTTGCAGGCATTATTACGAATTTTACCTTCGCTCTATCATTTTCTGAATATCACTCAAGCGTCATTATAAGATGTCCCAGTTAAAAATTTTTTATCTTCTTTGCATCTACAAAAAATAATGACCATCTTAAATATTTATTTTTGTACGAAACAAAAGTTGTATCGAACTTTGTATCGCAAAATTTGACACGTGGCACTTGAGCCCTTGAATTTCTATAGGTCCAACTTTCCAAATGGTAGTACAAAACGAAAGCGAAACGATCTGTGATCTATGAAATTACCTACAATTTTACTGGTCGATACAAAGAGGTACTTTATAGCCTCGTTTATACATCTAACAATAACTGTTCTTAAGATCCTGAGTGTTCGCTATATTCTTTCCCTCCACCTCTTAGCGCGTCATTCTTCTTCCCGCTGAATTGTGAGCCTGTCTAGGTAATAAATGGTTCACTTACTCAAGGTATTTTCCCTCTATCGTTTCGTGTCACAGAATTCTTTTAGGTAATCGCGACACGCGCCGCGCCGCTTGCATAATAACAAATTCGTCGCCGAACGTAACGCGTGAAATTTAATCCGTTTAATCCGTCGAAGCGTCGTTGCCGGGGGAATTCAAATCCCCAAATCAGTGACAGCTTAAGTAAATAAGCAAATT
>SHCU01000051.1:77801-101035 GCA_004307685.1 Ceratina australensis | reverse complement strand
CCGTTTAATCCGTCGAAGCGTCGTTGCCGGGGGAATTCAAATCCCCAAATCAGTGTCAGCTTAAGTAAATAAGCAAATTTTATAAAAATGTATCGTCGCGCGACGGTCTGAATCTTGTTTATAACAAAGATGCATAAGCTTTCTAGCATAGATTCGTTCGAAACTCGTTAGCAGCACGTGCAAATTTAACCGAGCAGTGTCAAAGAAACTTTAGCTGGCAAAAGTTTGCCCCAATTCCCTTCGGAACACGCCCCCTTTGCAAAAATACCAAAATATGTCCGGACACTTAAATATTATCGAGCTTTGATAATGGACAGCGATTGTAACACCCTATCGATATTCGATATGACACAGTCGTGAGATGGACCGAGGAAAGAGGGAGAAGGAACAGGCCTCTAGAAGTCTCTCGGGTCGAATCTTTACGATGCATTATTTTTTGCGATCACGTAATAATTAATAATCAAGTTTCTGATAGTGGATCGCGTTGCAAATGTATGTTGGGTTGGCAATGAAAGAGATGATTTGTTTTTCCCATTCATGGGTTGCCGTTCCGAAAAACACGATCGTCTGCTGTTCTGAGGGCTCATGGTGTGGCGTCGTTACGCATCGTGCACGCGTCTGAATACGCATTTTATGTTAACCAGTAATTTTAGTTTATTCAATATATAATTGTGTGCTTTTGTTCTTTATTGTAATATGTTTGATAAAGTGTTTTGATTAAATATGTTTGTGTATGTAAGAAAGGGAATATATTATTAGAATCCTTCGAAATTATTGGAAGTAATATCGACACAGCACAACAGTTTCGTGTAAAGCAAAATTCTTTTTCTTAAAACAATATATATTTTATTACATTTTTCGTAAAATACGAGAAAATTAGGTACGTATGTACTTTGATCTCGTCGAATGAAATTCATTCGAAAAAGCACACGTGTTCATTTGAAGTCGGGGCGGTAGTAGATTTTCGTTGCAAAGAGGTAGCCGTAATATGCAAAATATCGGTCCTGAGGAGGAATATAGGGACGAGACCTAGTTCGAAACTCGTATGATCGAGCGCACGCCGGTGATGCACGTCGCCACCTTTGCCACCGTGATCATTTGTATTGGCGCGATGGGATGGCACGGCACGGGGGGCTAGGCGACGTGGCCGGCCAGTAGCCGCTGCTGCCGCGTTACCTCGACTCGCTGCGACTATCGATCGTCGTTCGGATTTATACGAAAGCAATTAATCCGGTGGCAAGAGGAAGGAACTATATATCGATCGCATGCCTGCCAGGACGAGAGCGGGCACGATGGAAGGAGACGGTACCGGAGGAGAGGAAGAAATTCGATGCCGGAGCTCGCGAGGCTTGCGGACCAAACATTCCAGAGACGCTCAAACATACTGCAACGCCTGGTAGAGCCAATTGGTCGGAGTTGCTTGGACGGTAGCCAACTCCGCTACCCTGTCTGCAGACGCATATCTCGGAGTCCCCGCGAACGAGAGACAGGGATAACCAGAGATGGGAATAGATAAAGGGAAAAGGTTGGCTGGACGAGGAAACTGGAAGGATGCTACTCTAACCTCCTCCTCGCCCCTCGTCCCTCGGTTACATCATCGAAAATAGGAGTGAGCAAAGGCCACACCAACTTTACTCGTTACTTCCCTAGGTGTGCGCGCGCGGAAAAAAGGATACATGCATCCCGCCTTAATGAATTGCCGTGAGCATCTTGCCCGAAACTCGGCCGGGTGGGCATCTATGCGCGTTCGAAACTCGCGTCCATCCACCTTCTTCTCATTTTCGCCCCTTTCTCCTCCTTCGAGGCGCTTACGATGAGAAACGAGACTGCTGCCCGGCGTACCAGGCCACTCGTTATCTTACGTGGTAACGTAACACCTGCCAAGTAATTCTTTCCTCGTCTATTCTTCGAGTCTTTCTTTCGTAACCTAATCGATTTAAAGTATCGGAGTCCTCACGTCAGTTCCACCTTTTTCGAATGCAATTTATTCGTTGTGTCCCGTCGCTGTAATCGCTTAATAGGGATTGATTCTAAATTACGTTTCACGTAATCCGCTACGTAACGGATACCCGGCGCGTAGAATGGCTCGCCAGGTTTCGCGTCCATCGCCGATTCGCAACGTTCCGGTTACGTGTGCACGGCACAAGCCTTTACTCTCTTTCGTTCCTCGCGCGAGCCTTCACGGACGATCATCGAACGCCCGCTCTCTCTGTATCATCAACGGCCTCCGGTCCCTTTTTCGCACAATGGCCCGTCGTTTCTTTCATATATGAAATAGCTCCGGGCGATACCTCGTTTCGAGGATACACGGCCGAGGCGCGAGCTAGAGAGAAATAACGGCAGGACTCTTCTCCCGCGGCGCAGGAGGGAGATTCGAAAATCACTGTCGCTCACGCCGCCGCTTTCCCACTTTACGCTTTTACGATTCGACCTGTCCTTCGCTTTGTCTCGCGCGCTGATAGCTGCCCCTGCTTTCAGAGGTTCCCGTAACGCAAGATTTTTCTAACGTACCGCGTAATTTTTTTCTCTACCATTTTCTTTTCTATTGTCCGCTTTTATTTCACCCTTTGACCGGCCGAGGGGAAATATCGTCATTGATGTATCGTCGGAGGAACAAAACCGGGGGGGTGGGAGAAAAACGGGGTTGGCCTTTTCTTCGGTAATTTATCACGTTGCATCGAAGTGGTTGCTGGTCGAACCCGCATCACGGTCAGGTCGTTAGTCGATTTTTACCACGGTTTATGTATTTTTTAGTTTCTTTGGAATCAGGGAATTCCTGATACTATGTAAGCAGATTTAGATAGAAAATAACACGTAAACGTTTATTCACCGAATCTATACGTGAACGATAGCAATTATCGCGTACTGTTTGGGAATCAGTAAGACCGCGTGGGCGTAAAGGAAAGACTATAAGATATTCTCGGTAATACTTGTTTATTACTGCAAGTCGAAACACGAGCAAGCAATTTTAGCACAGAGTGACACTTAGGTCCTAGGACCCCCTCTCGCCAGCGTGGCCTGCAGAACCTTTTTTTATGGCTCCTTGTCTAGCTTATCTTCCTCTTTAAGAGGCATACTCGAGAGACGCTACTCATGGAATTTTCCGAAATTCCTTACAATTACGTACAGGAAATCCGATGAATTATCTATTTAAATTTCTATCACGGTTGCTTCGCGGGACAGTTAACGGCACACGCTAAATCGAATTTGCCTATTGGAGTCATTGAATTTCGTCACGGTACGGATTAGCATCGAACAAACAAAATTGCTCGCAAATTCACGCGACTGCGTCGATTAGTTCGATCGTTGTTACATCATTTGCAAGGCGTCCGTGAAGATGTGTACACCGGTGTATCAGTTGAATTTGGTCAGGCGGTCGCGTAACGACGAACCGAGCACACGCCGCGAACGCGTGACTAGATTATAATCAATGTATCGACGGTAGATTGAACTGGAATTGCGTATCGCTTTCATTGGTATTTCACAATGGCCGCTTTATACAGTTTTTATATTAATGTTGCAACGCGTCAAATAAACGTGGATTCGGATGACACGGTGTCAGATTTATAATCCCTTTACTTACGAGTAAACCGTGTTTATTCGATAAATTTCGCGGAAGTTTTAACGATTCATTCGTGTCAGAAAAAAAAAACGATAATAAAAGGGAAGAATGATACTTCCGGGAAATGTCATGGAAGAGGAGGAAAGGAAGTCCTCCGATTAATCTTTGCACCGCGAACCTTGTAACCGGTAATGTGACATCATTATGAGCAGGGGGCGTTAGAAAAATCGATCGGGGTGGATGTGACCAAAGAAAGTCAAAGAGGCGTCGCGTGACCTAATGCATTTTACACGAAGATTATCAATCAAGTCTCGGTCGAACAGATGGGAAGCAATTTCAGGGTTGACGCCAGAAGCTGACACCAGCATTATCCCTAATTTCTTCGTCGAGTAGTTAGCGGGAAGATAATTGTGTGCGGGACACGGCACCGCGTCTCCGTGCTGCGCGACGCGAAGGTTACCGAGGGTGTAAACATCGCGAAGAAGGCTTAATCGTCGCATACTCCCGCGTGGATCTCGATTTAATGTAGCCCCCGCTTGATCAGCCGATAATTAAGTCCGCCCTTCTCCGGCCGACCTTTCACTTTCCTTCTCACGCTTAATCGATCACTCGCGTGATCGATGATCGTTACTCTCGGTTACTACCTCCTCTGCGAAACATGTCACGGTGAACTCGATATTTTACTTCGATGCCTCATTTCCGATTCGGTAATTTCATTTTAAAATGCATTCATTCATTTCACGTTCAGACCGTTCAACGTTACTGTACTTCATTTTCGCGTAAAATCTGAATAAGCGAAAGGAAGTAATATTTCACGTAGACGCATGGAAATTAGATATCTAAATTTATCACAATAGATGCTTACAAATTCTTGTTTGTATCGCGGTAAAATTCTTAGTAAGGAAAAAATTATGATAACGTATGGAAATCTGCGGGAGGCATAAAGGAAAGATAAATAAATTTGCCGCGGAGGGATTATCGGCGCGTGAACAAGTAAGCAAATTTTCTGCCGAACCATACTTTCTCAAGACCCGTAAATATCGTCGGATCGCCAAAGTTTATTGCCTCCTACCGCCTTTAATTTCACATTTCGCTATGCGCGGACCTTGCCCCCTACCCGTACGCTTCCGGGAAAAGGAGATTAAGTCTCTTCCAGGAAATGATTCTATCTTTCAGCAGTTTTATTCGAGACCGCTGCTTTTTCATTTATTCTTCGCGGAAGTATATCGCATGAACGGATCTCCATTATCATCCAACTCCTCTGTAAACTTTCGTTGAATTTATAATAGACGGTAACGTCAGTTCCCGTCGCTCGTCGCGTTAATTTAAGTTTCAACGAGCGGACAGGACGAGAGAAACGATTAATCGTAAGCGACTACCGATTCGATCAGAGATTCAGATTTTACAGCGATGTTAATAAATCTGGTATTTTTGAGTTACATACAGGAACACTGATAAAGAGTAATTTATTCGTCTCCTCTTGAAACCGTACTTACTTTTCTTTTTTTAGAGGGAAAGTAGGTTCGGGAACAGAGTAAGGTCTCCGGTAAAAAGGGAGGACCGGCGCGGAGGATAGTAAGAGGCTATGATCTAGCGAAAATGATGTATTTCATTATACGTATGAGGTTACTCGTACTTAACAAGTACCCGTTGTTGTTTGACACGCGGTAAGCGGTGCTGAGCGACGATGCACCCACGAATAACGAGGAAGTGGCTCGAACAGATTACAAGATCGTGAATCCAATCGACTTACGTGTAGTATGTGATCTATCGCACCGTTATCACGCACGTGGGCGCTGGTAGGATCCTACTCTCACACACTCTCGCACAATATCCAGGTTTACAATAGGACCCTTTTCAATGATTCTTACGGTTATCGTAACCTTAATAAATTGGGGATCGCCGTAACGTTCTCACGCGTATATTGAATGCTTTGATTTTGTTTAAAATTATACTTGAGTTGTCTCGCTCAGTATCTTACGAAGAGTCTAACGACGAGTGAGCTCGCGACGGGGTCCACCCGGAGGTCCCTGGTACCGGTAGGGCGCGTTGTTGCTTCTGCAACCTTTTGTATTATGTAACCGTCACAGGCGGCAAATTTTTACGGTTACACTCTGTTTGACGGATAAGGATTTATTCACTGTACAAGTAGATTATCCCAGAGCTGACAAGATCGTTTTACAAAAATTTCCCTGACCAATTTTTGGCGAACCGACTCGAGCGGAATTACCAATCAATATTACAGCGCGTGGATGCGGCGGTCAATAGAAAATGATTGTGCACGCGGGCTTCAATACGGTCCAATCTGAAATTCAATCAACCGGTCGCGTTTCTCTCCGTGCCCGCGTTAAAAATAATTACAACAGATTAGAAACAAAAGCGTCTTTGTCGCGGGCCACGGCGTCCCAGTAATGATTGTTTAGCGAGGCAATAATCGATCTATTCAGCCGATTCAGCTTAGCCGACGAGGACGCCGCGCCGCGCCGGTCTAGACGTTCGTAATAAACCGCGTTAAGCTGATTCACGCGGCCGGAAACCGAAAAAGGAAGCTAGGAGCGCTGATTTTAATCGGATTAATGGCCGACCCAAATCCGGTCCCGGTGATCCATTCCGGTTGAAAATATCTCACGGCCGCGCGCAGCGAGTCGTGCGAGCGCAGGAATCACCACTGCCATGACTAGTTTGTTCCTGCGCTTCGCGGCGCACGGCAGCAGCAGCAGCAGTTATGTTATAATCACGCATCAGTTGCTCCATTTCAACCGGGAGTGTACGATCAGGTGTGCACGATTCCGCGCGGCGTACCATTGCTGTCGAAAACAACGTTCTCGATCCTTCGCGTCTTTCTGCTCTTTTCAGTGTTCGCCAATAATCATTCGTATGAAACAGTTTCATTCAGCTTAGCTCGATACTCTTCCGGAAGATTTTGTTTCTGAGATATTTGATGTTAAGATAAACAAAAATTTTATTTAACACTAGAAAGACTGAAACTTAGTATATACCTATATTGCCTGAAAGCAGTCAAAATGACTTGATTGTGAAAGCATAACTAAGGTGGAAAGAATTTTATTTGAAATTAATTTTTAATATTTTCTTATAATATTTACAGTTATTAAACAGATTATTAGTAAATATTAACAATAAACAAAATTTCTAAGCAATTATATAATTATATACATCATTCTTTTCCTAATTGAAACTGAACAGCAGTCAAAATGACTTCCTTAGGCAATCTAGTGTTAAATTTGATTTAAAATTTTACAAATAAATATTTACGCTTTAGTAACCACAGGATTTATTTAAAGTAAATTTAATATATTTTACATTGAATATTCGCATCAAGGATTTCGATGCGAATTTACGTTATACAGCGGGCGCTGATTCACTAATTTATCGTAATCCGCGCGAGAATCTTGTTCCATTGAGCTTAATCGATATTCGCACGGTTCGACGAATCAAACGAATCAAGGGTAACAGTTAATATCCGTAAATGCTTCAATTCATCGAATTGGCAATGAAATATAGAGGTAACGAGCTGACTCATTTTTCTCGGAATATTTAAAATTCGACGTACCACCGATAAAAAATTATTTTTTTATCCGAATCGTAAAGTATATACTTTATTCCCTCGTGTCTATCAATTTATGTGAATGAAACGTACGTACTGAGTTTCATCGAGTTCCATGCTTGAGAGATTTTTCCCCCTCAATTTTCCTGCGGACCGTACCAAAATTGATGCACGTATTTCTAGGCTTAGCGAAAGTCAATTTTCCCGTGTAATCCGGGGAATTGAAGTCCCTTATTAAACCAATGTAATTTTACACGTATAAACTGACACCGGAAATCCGAATATTTTATGTTTGACCATCGATCGACGCAAATACGTAGACATCGGATGAATCTTAATATTAGCATGCGAACACTCAATTCGCACGTTGCGCGTATCCATTTTCCCGTAAATCTTGTACGTGCACTTCAACGTTGCCGGAGGAAACTTTATGGAAAACATCGGAAGTATTTGTTGCACGCCGGAAATAAATGATCGTGCTCCTTTCCGATGTCCCTGCGTTTTAAAACTTCCCCCGAATGCATCACGTATAATGGACGAAGAAGTATTTCTCTTGTTCGAAGTTTGGTTAAGAGTGTACATTAAAAGTTCCAAGACTCCGCTCGCACGTTTCTGTTAAAAAAGATTATCATCTCGCAAGCCTTTTTGTCGTCACGGTTATGACGTTCCTGAAAGCTCGATCGCGATTTTAAGTTGACATCGAAACGGGATGTTCATTAAATAATGTTATTTTATTTATAAAATGTTTGACATTAATTTCGACGATTCAGTTGTACGGGATTAATGGCGAACTGATTTAACTTTGATATTTTTAATTAAAACTACGTACGCACGAACACGTGGGAAGATTTGTTTTTAAAACGAATTAATCCGGCGAACAACGTAGTCGGGAAATAATTGTGACTGTTTTTAGAATTATAATATTAATCGCTGGCTTTAAATCTTTTCGGACATACTCTAAATTTCGTAATGTTAAATACCTCGCGGCGTCTATGCTGGTTTATCGAAGCAATTCTGCTCTTGTCTTCCAGTCGGAATTAATACTCTGCGGGGATTCCTATATTGATGCTTTCAACGCAGGTGATCGAGTACACGTTCATCATTCTTCTCGAGAATAATGTCAACCCGGGCTATCCAAACTACTATGCCGTTCTGTTTGGAGATAAAATGGATCGTTCGCGATTGAAATTGTTCTTGCCACCCATTTCCATCGCATAAATCGTGAGATTGGCAATTAAAAGTGAGGTGAAAAATCGTGAAATATTACAAAAAACGAAAGCGAAGGCATTATCTCGTCCCCACTTTTCGACCCGCACTTTATATTAACGGTGTTCGTCTCAATCAGTAAAAATTGATTTATCATTGATTCATTTATATTCTTCGTGGTAATTAACTTTCTCCTGCATGTTTTAAAAACAGTATGTTAGATAGGAAATTTTGAATAAGAAGTTTCATTTTCAGAGCGACTTAAGTCCCCAAGCTGGAGCTCTAGCATCTGTTCGCATGCGAACTTCACAAATTTAGAAATTAGTTTAGTTCGAAGAAAGCCAGTTTCCCTCTTAACTTTTTTCATTTTATAAACTGACGGGGGACTCGCGAAAGTGCGAATTCACGTGACTCCGCAAATTGCTACACATTCTTTAATTTCACAATATTTTAATCTGACTTCTTTACTTACGACACGCATCTATAAATCTCTATTGACCGATAGATATCGATATTTATAAGATGTTCGCGACGGTCTACTATATGCGTGTGCGAGACTCGTGAGACAGTGACTAGGGTAGTTAGGTGAACAGTTCGCACTGGCCACATACAAGCGCAAAGCGATTATATAAAATATTGAAAAAACAATGTATTACGGTTCTTTATTCGAAATATGTATAAAGCGGTTCGGAATATTCATCTGCCTATAAACAAACGCTTATTTCCAGTCAATACCCTGTAATAAATGTAACTCGCAATTTTATTGTACTCGTTAAATCGAACACGTTTCCCTTTATTTGCTTCCATTGCATAAATACAGGTAGACACGAATATTTATTTTTAGCAACTACATAAAGTTTTATAAATCAAATAAGTCGATAACTAAATATAAAAATAAAATACCAACAAATAGTATGAGAATTATTCTCATAACTTACCTCTCAGCCTTCTCGGTTCATCGTTGAAAATAAGCTAAGCAGCGGCACATAATTTTGGCAGCCGCTGAGTCAGCAGCGGGCCTTGATACAGTTTTATCTCAGCCAGTGTTCCTACGAGTTCCCGCAACAATCCTGGTCATTTCTCACAGCCTACTTAGCCGGAATATAATGCGAGCGCCGTCCATCGATATCCCCGGGATATCTCGTTGCCTCCTTTCTCCTTTTATCCGAGGAGGATCGCAAAAACTTCGGGACACGTCCGCAATACACAGCCGTTGCCGGCACGGTTGCGCGCAAAGTAAGCTTGTCCGGGATAACGATCGGCAATTGCTCGGGAGATCATCGAACAGAGAGACCGCGCCAATAAGGCGGAAGGGGTTTCCCGACGTTGCGGAAACGTCGAAACGTCGATCCGCGGCGCGCCGGCGGGAAGACGTTCGCGACGGGGGTTGGGAAAATCTTTGGCGCCGCGAGGAATATGTATTCGGGGTTTAACTGCACGACGCGCAGCAGTTTCCTCGATAAAAGTTAAATTCAATTCGGTGGTTCGACGCCGAGCCTAACCCGTCTGCGAATCGCTACGTTCACCGTTGCAGCATGGCAATCACAGAGTCGCGGTGACTGACGAAAAGTCAACGGTCACAATTCAGAGCGAACCCCACCCGAACTGCCAAACCTCCCCTCTCTTTTTTTTTATTCTTTTTGCGTCCCGATTCCAGGTTTATCGTCAGTATGTGACAAGCGACACGTACACATATAGACACACATACACACGGCGTGTCAGGCGGGACGGCAACGCATTTATCGATTCGTCTATCGCTTTAATTTCACATCGCTTCGAATCTTTCTTTGACCAGACAGAATAAATCTGCTGGGATTGACCGATACAAATGCCTTGAATAAGTACGGCGTGCATCATGATGCAGATTTTTTATACTGAAATTCACGTACTGATTTTATCGTCGCCGGTTTATCTTTCGTGTCGTTAAATCTGTTTAAAATGTATGTTTCCGCGAATTTTACGTCCGGTAAGACTCGCTAAATTCTTGCCCCATTTTGCCAAATGAGAATTCATTTTTCCGAGCTTTGTAACGCGGAGTCATCTCATAAATAATGCAAGTGGCCTTTGCTTTTTAAAGAAGGGAAATATGTTCGCGGGAGGCAACTATTTTTTATTTAATTTGTTGTATTTTTCTGACGAGCTTGCGTTTGCAAGAATGAATGAAATCCTGAATACATTTCGCATTTCCTTCCCGGTTCTGATATCAGCGATAAATGATGAATTATTGGTTTAATAACAACGAGAAATGACACGTTCGATCGTTTAATTCTTATCAGATGCATTCGGCTTGTTCGTTAAAACGTGATACCGCTTCGAATAAAATCCACGATCTCCCGAAACGGTATCGAATTCAATCTCAAGAATTGTTCTATCATGCTTACCGAACAGGTATTCCTGCCTGCAGTTTCGTAAGTTTTGTTCGGTTAGCGGAAAATATTTTCAGGTAACCCGGATATATGTTCGAGGGAAGAGCGTACCAAGTTTCGTAAGAAGGAACTCCTCCTATTTTTCGTCGACTAATTTCAAGTAGTGAAAAACTACTGCTTATTTTTCCTGATATATTTTCTCTATTTATCTTCGACTATACTTTATTGCGTTCTTGACTTTCTCTGCGCTCACGTGCGCGCAGTCTTTTAAGAAATGGATCACCTCCTAAGTTAATCCGGAACATTTTCTCTAAAACTGAGATATGATCTCAATAATATTTGTATATACTCTTCGTATAATTTTAATTAAAACAAAAATCACTGATACGACCGACTAAAAATAGGATTTTAATCAAAGTCAGATGGTCTTCGCTTAAAATCCTCGTTTCTGAATATAAGATTCTTCTTAAACAGTTCATTATAAGACGCCTGCGCTTTATTATCGCCCTTGTGTAAGACATAATACATATAATACAAGCGATTCGTCCTTTGTCAAGAATGCACGTCTCGTAATATTCATTGTGCTTTGTCTTATTTTCTGTACGCCCTTTGTATTATACCTGCACCGTTGGTGGTTATTATCCTCTTCATTTTCTTGCACCTTCATTATCGGGTACTTTTAAAGGGCAGACTGTCTTGAAACATTATTTTCAACTTCGGCACATTACTTTCGAAATGTCATATTTATGCCGTACACCCACCGTTACACCATATCCTAGATACTAGAATGTTTCACACCGTTAAAAGACTTATAATTAACTTTTAATTTATTCGCTTCAAGTATACAATATATACGTACGTATTATTCTCGTCACGAGAGTCTAGACTCGTCTTGCGCGAATTGAAAAGTGAATGTAGCTCCAAGTAGTAGCAACGCATTAAAAATATTGAAAACAAAGAGAGAGAAAATATCTCTTTTGTACGGAACAATAACAAACTGATCTTACAGCAGGTATGGTCTCTGATGAAGACGGATCCATGTACGAAATAAATAGCAATTTTGCCCTGCAACTCTGAACTCTAAGCGAACGGCTAAGACCAGGTGAAAGTCTTTCAAAGTACATACGTACTTTACGATATTTCTCTTACGATGTTATACTTATGCATATTTATCGCATAGGTTCCTATTTCCCTCATAAAATTTGTATAAATACAAGTGATGTATATTTTTAGCTCGCAAAGAAACAGGACTTATTGTTCGTGTTACTTGCACGCCCTTACGTGTTCCAATCTTTCCGCTGCGAAAGGTTAGCGACGTAAAACGTCAATGAAACGCCCTTAACATTGACTAGCAGCGCGGATACTGCAAAAAAGTATAGGTTGGGTGCACATGAATGAAATGACGGGAACTAAAATTATCCTGCACGCGACCACGCTTATAACCGAGGTACCGAGAATAAAAGGCTGCTGCAACTCGCTGCATTTTTCTTATAACTGACGGACATTTTCTCCGATATACAATGCTCCGAAATATTTGCCAATAATCCGAACATTTTCAATAAATCTACATCGATCAGATTAGTTCATTTAAATTTTAGAGTTTACAGTAATTGTACGCTGTGACTTCCACGATCTTTTCGAACGCTCATCTAAGTGCAAATGTAAATGCACAGGGCTTTAAAAGTCGGAGATAGTGCACGCGATAAGGCGTGGAACGACCGATGAGAAAACCCGAAAAAAGCTGAGCACGGATAAGGAATGCGACTTCTGTATCTGGTCGATTCAGTCGGACATAAGAAGGGTGGGCGAGGGGGACATCACGTTTTCCTCTCAGCGAATGTTTCTCTTATCAATAGAATTTTCATTGAGCCTCGTGTAACCGCGCGGAGAGTTCTTCTCTGCTCGCTCAGTTCTCTTATCGGAAACATTTCAGAGTCCCGGCAGCGATCGATATAAAACGAAGTTAGCCGGCTCTTAAGAGCGCCTCGGCGTACGAAATCGATTCGACGGTCCTTGGAATGCGTTGCCAAGCACCAACCACTCTGATAACTGCACAGTTTTTATCATCTTCATTTTACAAACACTACCGGCCTCCCGCCTTATTCGCTGCTTATGCGAATGCCTTTATCGGTAAAAAAAAACTGTGTTCCTATCGTTACCGTTGATAGAAGCGAACCTCGGTACAGACGTGACACAATAATTGTCTGTTTTTGTCGACTAATTGAACGTTAATTGTTAGTTAAAATGCAATTTGTTCGATGATTGACATTCAATTTATAATGTGCACGACGCAACGATTATAAAGCGATTCGTAGGTTCAATTAATTTGTACATGTTAACTGAATATCGTCGCTACAAATTGTAATCGTTTAATAGCGCGCTATTATTATACATTATTTAGCGAACGATTTATCCAATTTCATCGGCTGCGTCAATGGGGAAATAGAAAATGCGGTTGGCTACTTTATTATGTTTATTTAGGATCTAGTAAATTCACGAACTTGTTCCATTCAGATTGAAACAGTAGAATAACGTTTGTCCGACGATCATGTGAAACTTTCCTTTGAACTTCTCTCCTCTTGCTGGCGGATGTTAAATTTTTATGGCAGAATGTAAAATTCAAATGTTCCAGGCAGAAATACGAAACGTCGAATGTTTCGAAGCGTTAAACCGAGAAATTCCTATGATTGCTGGAAATTTAGAATTCTGAAATCTTTACGGTACATTTTACACAATTTGTGAATTAAGAAACGTAGTATCTTTGAAGCATGGATATAGGATGCATGTAAAAACCGTGGAAACTGAGGTTAATTAAAAAAATGTTAAGAAAATTCCTATAATTGTTAGAAACATTTGTCGCGTTTAGACATAAAGTAAAGCATTAATTGAGAAAGCGAGTATAGTATAAATGATTCTTGAATTTTTTTTATAAAACGTTTGAGACATTATAAGGTCTAGGTAAATATGTATCGAAGAGTGGATGCAGGTATTCAAATAGTCATCGAGCCAGTGATTTTAAATGGCGACGTTATTTGGTCGAGTCTAAGGCTTGCTTAAGAAGTAGGTCACACTTTATGCCCGTATTTGCGTTTAATAAACCTGGCAACGAATTTTTGCGCGTAGCATGTCTTTGTAAGTCGATTGCTCGAGGCTACAGCACGTTGTGATCGTCAAGCAGCCTCAATACCAAGTCAGACCGAATGTCATTATGCCTTATTTACACTTACGCGAATATCGTACGAAATATTTCTTACGTTCATTTATAAAAAGTGTCTTAATCAATTGATCATGTAATAATAAGGATAAATTGTATTTCATTTATTACAATTTTCATCGACCGATTCGTTATTCTACGTGTCTGCTTGACAGAAAGTCTATGACGCGAATGAATATGTTACAGCATACTTATTACGCTGTTACAAATTTCAAGCGGATAACTTCTTGTAAAAGTGCAACCTATTGTGCTATAACTTAAATCCGCTTTGCGAAGTTCAAATAGTGCGGAAAGAGTGGGTATCGGCTCTGAAACTCGAGCACTGGGTCAAGATCGTTTCATAGTCAGACATCGTCCGCGAGCCGAAATTTTAAGCAGCAATTCAATTCTCCGTTGCGCAAACTAAGAAGCATCTGGACGATGTACCGACGTCTTCGTGGCGTAACGATAAAATTTGAATTTGAATTTAACCAAACCGAAGCTAGTAAACGGAACGTAAATTCGATAAATAAAAAAACACAATTATTCGTTTCGCAAGAGCTATATTTGCAAGACACTTTATTACCGGAACACCTATTGCCCGTCTAACGATTGATCGATATAAAAATGCAACTTTGAACGTGGTTCGCCGCAAATCCCGTGGTACCAGATTCGGTGGTAAATGTCGTTAACTGTGATTCATGATCGGGGCAATATCGCCGCGTCGGAACTCTTCGTCAGTAATTTCACTCTTGAAACTTGTCTCATAACATCCACGCTTTATCAGCCGAGTTACCGAAGCCAGTTACACATGCCCGCGGTTCTCGGTTTCTAATATTACTCGAAAGACTTCCCTTTCGGTTGAAGTTCGGTTATCGCTTGCTTTGTCTCGCTCCTTCTGTTATTTGTCTTCTAAACACGCAATATCCGCGAAGCTACGTTCCACGAAGTTTCGGTAGAACACGTCGTGCTGATACGCGAAATTAAAATTAAACCTTCCCACGCGAAGAATTTTTTTACGAATATCTAATGAATTTCTTACGTACAAATTAATTTATTCGAATCATTGCTAATATTTTTCTTTCGACAATTCTGTCAATTAATATGCATATGAATTTTGTGATAATTAAGGTTAATTTAATCAGTAATATATAATTTAATATGATAATTAGTTTATAAAACGAGCGGTGACCCTGAGTCGCCTCTCGAGCGTAGAGAGTTTTTCATTGAGTGCTTATAATCGGTGACTAAAGTAGCTCCGTTAAAATTACGTCGCTTTGTACTAAAGAAACAGCGATTGCATTCTGTTCGATTCTAATTACCCGACGCTTTTGCCGACAGCGCCGTGTTCAACGTGCAAATTGGTCAACGATTCGCTGAAGGACAGACAATTACCATAGTGGCTCATCAGTGTCAATAAGAAGTTGAATAACTCGTATTCGGACGTCTCGGTGAAACTGGGAAGCAATTTTCCAGGTGGCGAAGCGATTAGTCTTTAACGAATTCGAGATTGAGCTCAGGTACAAATGCGCTTCCAACTTGGCGTCGATTGAATAATTTATTAAATGCACTTAATAACTATAGCGGTTAGTTAAGCAATAGACTCTGATTTAACGAACGATTCGGCTAACGAGACAGCGTTAATTCACTCGAGGAAAGGTTGTAATCGTAACGAATTTAGTTGGAAACTTTAAAGGGGGTGTCTGCTTCGCTGCGAGCGAGAGAGCTACGTACTAAAATCTTATTAGGTTCACACGCATCCGATTTGATTCGGGGGAGTGGCGTCTATTCCCTGGATCTGCCAGCATCGCAGATCGTGAAATACCTGAAAAGTTGAGAACAGATTCGTTGTTGAACCGGAATCGAGGGTAGAGGTCAAAGAGGGAATGAAGAGGAGAAAGAGGACCGCGAGAAGAAACGATCCGACGAGGGAGACGGTGAACCCGCATCCAAGTTTTCGGGAACAACTAACGCTTCTCTATGCATTTTCTGGCACAAAGCCGAACTCTGGCCCTCGCCGCAAGTGGTCGAGATCAGAGCTCGTTCACGGTGCTTTTAACGGATTAATCTTACGAGCGAATTTTATATCTTCGCCTCTAACCAAGAAGTTTTCGGTGTTCTTCAATTATCTCGCTCGGTCTGCCCGCTCCCGTTTCCCTTCCGCCCTCGGCCCTCGGCCCCGACGAATTTCGTGTCATCAATTATCAATCTGTCGGCGTCGTCGCGCTAAGTGAATTGCAAATGCGATCCGCGACACGATTTTGAGGAAAATGCTCGCCAAGATGCAATCTCCGCGCCGTAAATAGCTTTGGCAAGGACATTGTTTGCCGAGCCTTAGATGGACCGCATTAAACGTTGTATAAGTTTCGTGATAAGCTACTCTTACTATCCGTGGAAAAATTATTAACAATTTTCATATACACAGAGCGTTGATGTTAAAAATATTAAATCTATCGGAACAAGCAATAATAGAAGGATATAAAGAAACATTCTTATATCAGATGACGGTAAATTTTCTTCGGTTCGAGTTACCTCACTGTCTTTTACAATCGTATTTTGAAACCTTGAGAAAGGCGAAACGTGGGAAGAGTCAAACAGTACCGCGGTTCATCCAAAATCGATGCCATCGAAGGACGTTTCTTTTGAATCTTCTACTTTTATCTCCGTTCACAGTTCTATGTTCGTTTATTATCGAGACGACTATTTTACATTTCACGTTAATTTGTCTACCATATTTTTACTTATATATCTTAATTGATATCGCATATTGCACTGATCAGAGTCTAAGTTATTCTTTAGAATTACACTGTTCCGTAGTTTTACGCATGGTACCTTTTTCAAAAACCCGGTCTAGCTACGTGGTGGTGACTACAAACGAGCACCGAACAACGGGCAATACCCATTGCCCTCTTTGTGCCTAAATTCGGGCTCTATGCTAAAATCAACGAACGATAGAGCACGTACGAGTGCAAATCGAAGGAAATCAAATCAGGCCGACAAACAAGCGGAATGAATTAAAGCGTGACCCTGTCCAATAAGAATAAAGAAGAATCGAGAGTGATCGAGCAGCTAATATGATCGTATCGAAGATCGAAGATAGAGCGCTTATACGTATAGCCACTCGTCTCATCTGAAAGCGAGTGATCGAAGAGCGGCCGATAGATTGAAACGAGTCCCGAGGAAGTAAAACGAAACAGGACGGAGACTTGAGCAGCTGATACGATCAGGTCAGCGATCAGCAACAGTGATCCAAGAGGGCGATTGTCTGTTTTATGTAGTCAACCCTCGACTGACCTAAAAGACTGGCCGATGCCCTAATTTGCGCGGCGCAGCTTCATTCGTTCCACGATTATATAAAACGTGATGCAATTGCAAGTTTTGAATTATCGCGTAAATTGGTCGACTTCCAATTTAACGCGAATACGTATTCTATAGTAAATACGCCACGTACTCAAGCATACTTTTGCTTTATCGATTCTATTCAAATAGGCATCGATGAAGCTACACTTGCCGATGTTGACACTCGTATAATCGTATTAAGTATTGATTAATTCCCGCGTTACAAATCTCGTTAATGTTTCGAGAACAATCGAACACATTCGTCCGATCGGACATTCAGCTGCTGCCTTTTACGCGGGGACCATGCGAGTTTACATCGGCCCATACATCGCGGGTATCATAACATCGTAATATTCAAATTCCGGTTGCCTCGTGGATCCAATACCCTTAATGATGATATTGGACGATGCAACTGTATGTACCGTGCACTTAGCGCATCAATGAAAGTAGCTCTTTAATCATCGTCTCTAAGCATTCGGTGGCTCGGCTTCGGGTACCGAAGCGAATATTCGATTGCTCGATACGTTCAATGGCCGTGAAAGGGAGAAAGAACGATTAGGAAAAGTGAGGGCGCGAGCGAGTTAGAATTGGTTAACGAGATTGCATTCGTCGACGTTTACAGAGAACAGGCTGCGCAGCGGAACGACAGAAATCACATCGGTTCGGTGTACGTATAGAAGTTTTCCCTTTGTTAGCCAGCCTGCCCGGCAAGACCAGCGTCAGCTGACCTATTTCATTGCGCCCGCGGTATCAAAGAGCCTACGAATTGACCCGGGTATGCGGTCCGTTTCGGTCCTGCAACTTCGAAAGGACCAATTAAATATTTTATGTTAGCCGCTTGTCACTTTATCATTGCCGTCGACGCGAACGCTCGCCGCGCCAAGGACGCGTTTAACGGCGCGTTACCACCGCTTCCTTAACTTTCTTCCCCTCCCTGGCTCCTTGTTCTATCACCGTGAACACCGGGGGAAAAAAGTCCGAGCGTTAATTAGAAAATATTATAGAGAGTATTTCTTCTTAATTGGGAAAACTACGCCACGGTATCCGTGGCTGTGAACGTCAATAAATATTTCAATTAAATTGATTTATTTAATATCGGTACCGGGAAGTAATTTTTCGTGGAAACGTAAACCGAATTCACCGTAACGCAATTCTCATGAAATTGACCCCGACAACGGACAGGTCCGTTCCATTCGGAACTTATAACATGATTAACGTTTCTTTTGATGCTAATGAGAAAACTTTCGGAGATGTACGAAGGGTTAAAACATTCGGATTCTTTTATCCTCTAGATCGGGGACAGTGGCTCTTAAAGTTGTCGGTGCACCAGCGTAAAAAGTTCTCTCGACGGACTTTGACAAGCCGAACTGAAACCGTAAGAATCGCGTTTTCCTTTCGTCTAGCTTTGTACCGTCAACTGGGCCACGAAAAAGTTATATGTTATCGTAGTATCCAATCTTCCGGCCGTCTCGCGTATCTACGCGTATAAATAAAGAGCCAGGAGTTGAATCAACAACTTGAATATATCATTTCTACTCATATGAATATGAAGCTATAAATCTGAAATCACCGATATAAATCACTGAACGAAAGAAACTCGTACATTTGCATTTAAAACGTCTTTTTAAAAATCTCAAATCAAGTAGATGTCATTTGAAGGATCATATGTTTGAGATAGTTTAATTGTAACTATTGGATACTGGATATTTCTGTTAATTACTACCTCCGTGCGTTTAATGCTTTATTGTAACTGCAATTTTTATCCTTGCGGACCCGTCGGCCATAAAAAGTGTGACTCATCTTCGTCGAATTGCTCCCGTCGCGTCGATGACCCGATAACGGTTACGCTTAAAATTTTATTTCCCAGCTATAACGGTGAGATATTGAAACGATAAAAATAAAATCATCTGCACGCGGTCGTATACGCATTTCAGACAAACTCTGTTCTTTTTTTTTCTATTTCAAAACTTCATTCTGATCGATAAACATTACACTTTCTTTAAAAACGATTATAATTCAGAATGCAAAGTATGTTGCCGACAATGCGTTTACATTAACCTTTTTTAAATGTCTTCTAATTTATCAAATGTAATTGAAAAGATGATAGAATTTTCATTGTATTTCCATAGACGGTTTCTAATTGGTGGGGTGATTTATGAATATGTACGCGCAGGGTTTGTCTACAAATCTAGCATACCATTTAAGCCCATTTTCGGCGAATCCACGGCTAATGACATGACAGATATTCCTTGCTGAACCTAACTGTTCCGCGCACTTGTGCCAATCCAAATACGCTCGTTTATCGTTTCTGCGCAATTACATCGTACCCTAAAATCCGTAATGAAAATTCTATGATTAATCACGGCCGTCCCGCGGCGATCAGTTAATCCATTCCGCATGACTTTCGGCTTAGCCCCCATACACGAATCGATCGGAAATCCTTACGCTGTTGTATCGCAGAATTTTAATTATGAGTCGTTCGTCGGTCAAAGGACCACTGCGAGCGAGAACGCCTCGTGTATGAATTGTTAATTAATGGATCCAATCTCTTTCGTCGTGTACTCCTCGACGTCTTAAAGGAACGTGAACCGCGATAAAATAGAGTTCTCGTCTTACAAAGGCAGATACGTATATCTGTGTAGGCAATTTCGCGAAGATTCCGCGTCCACTTTTTCGGGAGGGAAAGAACTTAACACCGTTCGGGGACGTCGTAACCAGAACTTAATTTAAATACCAAAGAGATGTGGGTATGTGTGCGCGCTGGGGCAGGAGGCTTAATTTAATTAGCTCGCGCAGAATCTTGCGGCGGATGTATTCATTCCGGCGAATGATTATACCCAAAGCATATAACGTGTTTCCATTAATAAATTCAAATAATATTTATTTTACTTTATACCATACCGTACCGGCAATAATTTCAAAAGTAAATTGAGAAGTTTTATACTCGACGAGATAACAGAATTAAGTTAAACGCAGGAAACGATTGTTTTTATTTTGTATAGAAACTGTAATTTTAATTATACTGATATATCATATCCTAAAATACAACCTATAATATAAGCTCCATAGAATTCCACGAATATAATTAAACTGTAATAAAGTTTCAAAGTTTTATCTCCAACTTTGACGCGGAAGTAATTTTATAAATTGCGCGAAGAAAGATGAGGATATCTGTGAGAATGTTCTTGGATTTATCTCTTTAACAGTATATCTCAAGGCCATTCAATTCGGTGTGAAGGCAACTTCAACCGAATAGTTTTTCTTGTCCGGGTACTTGATTCGACGATGGCCCGTGGCTTGTAATAATAAAACTTCGTTGTATGTAATTAGTTTCCGGCGTTTCTTGGGCGTGGGTTAACGAGTCTCGAGAAGGGTAGGAAATGTCACGAGTCGCTGACACGGCACTTAACCTCACGGACACAATTTTATTTAAGGGGGAGAGGAGATACACGTAGCCGAAGGCACGAGATTTTACGAAAATGAAGAGCCTTAAATTACGTGCAACGACGCATGCACCCAGAAGACATCCTCATAGACCTTCGTCTTCCTCTAATTTCCTTAATTACGGGATACAGTTGGGTATTAACGTTCTCTTGTCTCAAATAATGCGAATACAGGGCCAATAAATGAAAACTGTTGTTTTTTTTTTAAAGAATTCTCCGTGTTATCGTATTTAACTACAATATTATTTGAGATTTCAATTGTTCGTTTAAAAAGTCGAAGCAGCGTTCGAAGGATAAAAGGCTAGGGAGCAGATTTATAAATAAGAAAATAAATTAAACGCATAAATTCGAACGGGCTAAAAGTTTTTCGGTGTTTCTGTCACTGATTAACGGTACAAAGCGAGCACACAGGGTAGGTATGTACATACATGAACACGCCTTCTCGATGAATGTGTATTCTACGTCTCCGACGAGTTGCCGTGTGTGTCTAAATTCGAGAGAATACTTCACACGTTCAGGGTTGTGTCAAGGTTTCGCTTGCCAATGCGCTGTTCCGCACTATGGTGACACACTGATGTGAGACCAACGAATTAGGTCACAGTATATGTATCGCGAAATTTCGTAACAGTTTCGAGCTCTTCTCTTTTTTACCGTTTTCTCAATTTTTACCCTCGTCCAAAGTTCCACTATCCTGCTTGGTTAAAGTTTCTCTAACAAGTTTTTGCTTAATATACTTAACACTTCTTTGTCGCCTTTCGATAAGAAATTTTTATTTCAAATTTTATACAGGTTAAAAATTTATAAATACGCTGATGTGTCGCACATAGAAATAACATTTTAATATGTAATATGTCAATCACTTTTTCTCTTACTCGAATATAGGCGATAAAAAATCGAGAGATTGTGGGTACTTCTACATTTAAATTATTCGAAAATATTTCTGACTTAAAAGTACGTTCCGAACTTTTGTCATTTAATTATGGATAGAGCTACAAGTAATTTGAATTATACAAGAAACCTTTTTAATTCTACGATAACTTTAATGTACGATATCGTTGAAGAAAAGCAAGTAATGAATTTGTTACACTCTAAGAGAAGTACTAATTGTCATTTAATTAATGCAAATGTATCCACTGATAACAGGTATGGGAGTATTTGTATGAAACACAATTGCTTGATTGACAATAATTAAATTGAAAAAGTGTATCGTAGAAACATTTCACGGACAATTATTAATTATAAATATGTAGGAGGTATATATTTATTCGAGCATTCTATCGCTTTAATGTCATAAATGTCTTAAATGTTATAGAATAGTCCCGACTACGTTCAGTCAGATATTTGCAATTGCTGAATAAACGGAAGTATGACAATATTCATTATTATCTATATAAAAGAAATACGACACACCTGTGTGAACGTTAATAACGATTTAATACATGGTTGCTTAAATTAATCGAAAATGCAGAATAAAACTGTGTCGAGCTCCGCTTCCTCGAAAACACATTATATCTCGGATACCAGGAATTTGCTTAAAATTCTACGTAACAAACTTTAATGTCATGAGTTTGCATATATTAATTCGTAATATGATAAGTATCTAACACAAACAGAAACAGCGTGATTTTAAGCTGTGAGGACGAAATTATGATTGATAATTCCTGTATAAAAACAGATGGTATAAAAATCGATTTTAATTAATATTTTAAATGATTCTTTTAATATTTTAATTGCACGCGTATATCATTCGTATTATCGATGCACGTATGCGCTTAACTCTTGCCGACTTTCCTAACGCCGTTATTTGCTGGCAACGACTTTTTACGCTTCTGGCTCAAGTTTCCGCGATATAGGGTGACTATTTTTATTTCGAGCAGCTAACGAGCCGCTGACGTTTTAATTCGTACTCAGGATCTCGTGTAACGGACAAAGTTAAGTGAATTTCCCCCCGTTGACGAGGTGGAACACGGTCTAGTCCGAAGGAATTGTGCGTCGCGTCGTCAACCTCGTTTTCTGTGCGACGGGAAATGAGCGTCGCATTATAAAACGCGGGTTCCATGTCTTTTCGTGCCTGCACATCCCTCGCAGCCTCGCGGAACGAGCGTCCTTAAAATAAGAATGACAAAATCGATCCTTGGAAACTCGTTTGTAATTGAAATTCAACTAATTTTGCCGATCACGCCATTATCTCGCAAACTATGTACATTCAAGGGAAAAGTTTACTTCGTCGAATACCATTGGAAAATTGTTTTATTCCGCAGTTATCTAACTTCATTAATGTCTGCAGGCCAGGGAAATAGTTCTTTCATATATTATAATTAGATTAAAAATATAAACGTCATTAAAGAAGAGAGATGGCCCAAGATATGTCTTAAGGAGGAATTAAGAGGATGGGAAAATCGGAGCGGGTCAAAGTGGGTAACAGAGGTAGAGATGGCAATGAGAAGGGTGGGCGACGATGAAACGATGAGAGGGCTGATAGAAGGACAGGACCCAAGATGGTTAGTACATAACTTGAAAAGAGGCTGCAGGATAATTAGTGACCAGACCAAGCAGGAGG
>SHCU01000051.1:47416-72737 GCA_004307685.1 Ceratina australensis | reverse complement strand
AAATATAAATGTTTATATTATTATATCCCCGAAAAGATGTAAGATTTAAAAGGCAAACATAAAAAGAAATCAGATGCAAAGTTTTAGAATATTTTCAGAAGTAACAAAGCGTACATGTAATATTATACGGTGTGCAGAATACATACAATGTGAAAACAGGTCATTAAGGACAATATGAGAAAAACGTAATGTTGCATACAATAATGCGTACACGATATCGCGTAGCGTGCGGTATTAGAAGGAACAAAGGTAACAGTAGAATTGAAAACTCGGTCACATGGAAGTGGAAAAATCTGTACACAGTCAGCCGTTGACGTACGGTCAAGTATCAACACGCGAAGAGGTCCACTTTAGCAAAACATATTCGATTCACGGTCGATTAACGTTTGCATATACGTTGAGCGAGTGGCGGAGTTCTCGAAAACGTGACACGGAGGATGAAATTTCCCGTTTTTCGCGAGCTATCGAGCCTCCGAGTAACGTGCCGTTGCGTAATTTTATACGTTATCCCGTTTCCGATAAAAAAGTGAATGCGCGAAAACGAAATATTTTTCAAGTCGATACTTAATTCTTAATTTATAATACATAAATATAATATAACATTTAAATAAAAATGTATAATGATATATGTAAATCTACTTCTGCATATTGATGCGATATTACTTTTACTAACAATTCCGTTTAATTTTTCTCACATTTTTATTTATATCTTATCTGTGAATACCGGAAAAGTTAAGTTGAGAAATAACAACGATCGTAGCGTGCGCTGGTATCGCAGCGTATCAACGCGTGCAATGTTCGAACGTAAATTAACAAAGCGACAAGCATAAAAGTCAGTGCCCCGTGTAGGGTTTGCTAGAAACATTTAACCCTTGGTCGATTAGCGCGAATGCACGCACATGCCTGCACGTACGTTCTCTGAGTTATGAACGGGGGTGAACATATGTTCAATAAGTCCTGAGACACGAAGTAAATTAGCTGCGTAAGATATTATGAAATTATATGCGAAGTTAAGTAATTTATGATCTATTAAAAAATAGCTGTTGATTTTTAAATGTTTAACTGGAAGTCAGTTGGACTTCTCATGGTTAAATACAAGAGTTTACAGTTTGTACGATATGTCTGATTACTGATTTATAACATTTCTTGGTAGGAATAGTATGTCATAAAACTTTTAAATAGGTGTATATGTACAAACCATTTACTCGCATAGTCTCTTGAAAGAGATGCAAGGGAAAGGAAGGAACTCGAAATGTACGAGCTCGCATGGCACGGAGTAGTACGCAAATAAAGGAACAGGCTAACAAATTCAGTGACGGCACGAAACTTGGATTACCATTATTATTTCATCGCGAATAAACAGGGAAATAGTTGAAGTCGTACCGCTGTCATGTCAATTGCGAAAAAATTTTATCCGCGAGGGACTTGAAAATTGGACGATTTTCTCGCTGTAAAATGAATCCTTTGCTTCCGTCAATGTTTGGTTATTCAAACGAGAAATTACGTTATTTGTTTCATGTACTTAATGCTCCAGTTTCGAGTTTTAATGAATAACTAGAACAAGCGAGTAGTTCATAGGAAATGGTTCTCTCGTATCTCCTTTTGTTTTAAATATTCGTGCACGCATTGTGTAATCCTCCAACGAGGATATATCGTACGTGTAGAAGTCGTAGCACAACTTCGCTGCTTTCCAGGGCACTATTTCAGATTGCACGGAGAAAAGGAAGAAGCTAAGTTACCTCTTCGGGTAGTGAAAAGTTTTGCCGGTCAAGAACGTGATCAGGAGTAATAATAATGTGCCCATCTTTCACAGCTTCACCCAAAATTGTACGAACATAACTATATACATATATCGCTACAACCTGCTTTCTTATGTGTACTGCAGTGCTAGGAAAAAGTGGAGTATTGGACTTGAAAAGTGCTTCGCCCAGCTCTGATGGAAATTCGTTGCTCTTCACTTAACAGGTTCCTAAAACGCTTTAAGAGATTACAACCTTGTAAGTTTCCCAGTGGATGGAGTTGCAATTAGCATCGTTTTCTGGTTTGAGGAGTATAATAATTGGTTCTAAAGTTACAATCACAATTATGCACGCAATAGTAGTTCGTAGTTACTAAGCAGCTACGGTTAGTGGTAACTGACTTAAAATTAGTGGTCACCGACTATTTGAACTGTGAATATTTATAATAAAGATATTAAATTTTCTGTACGAGTAGCAGATGAATATGTGCCAAGTATGATAATGTGACATTATAAATATTATGTTTTAGTTCGCGGAACGTATACAATAGCATTTTTCTTATACTCTCATATTTCAAAAGCCTATAAGCTATAAATAATGCTTAACCCTAATAGAGGTAGAGGGCTGAAACTTGATAGAAAGGACTAGCTTTGACTAGCCTATCGACTGACACATCGCAAGTTCAATTTTGCCTCAGGCCCTGTTTGCTATTGTATGGTTGCACAATGTTGCTTTGAACAACCCAATATTTCGTAAGGTGTACCTATATAATGTGTCCTTAGAGTACAGCAAGCTGTTGACACAATAATTTAGCGTGGGCATTTACAAAATCTAGGTTGACCATACTTAAACTTGGTAATCAACGAGTACCAGTAAAATTCCAATTCGTATAAAATATACTTCTTTGAGTGCAAGTAATTAATTTTGCGAAGAATAATGAATACATAGAACTTGTAACACGGCTTTTTAAATGTTTGTCAGGATACATTTCTGTAATAAACTGCTTCGCCGTTGCTTGCTCCTCCTCCTGGTTTGCCACGCCGTATTCTTTTGCTCGGAAATCGCCCTGCATTAAGAAAGTTTTGAGCCGTCATCAGCTCCTGAAAATTCTGCAAAAAATGTTCGGAGAGAATTACTAAATTCGCCTACTTTATAATAATGATGCGAGCATTTCCCTCCGAAGTTTCTTTTTAATAAATAATATGCAGGCAAAAGTTGTCGAGCTACAAATTCGTCAGAATAACTGATATCGTAATTTTCGCAGTAAATTACGAGTTGTCCTTTGCTACCTGCCGTTTGCTGCTTTCCAGATATTAATAGAAGCCGAGAGACCGTTATTAATATTCAGGATTCAGAATCTTACGAACTGTAAATAGATTAAAGGTGCAAAGTTCTTTGTTTCAGAGTAAGCTCTTACAAACTTTAATAACGTTCCGGAAAAACTGTATTTTTCTTAGCTTATAAATTGATTATCTCGCAGTGTTTTTTTCGTCAACGATTATACAATCCAAATATAGTGGCCTGAATAAATACAAAAAGAGTTTATCAAAACTTCAACTGTTTTTACTAGATTTACGCATAGTTTCTTATTTCTGTATTTTCCGCGAGGTAACTGAATTACCGATTAAATAAACACTGCAGAAGCGGTTGTTACGTTTTCTATGAAAATAACGTGTTTTCAAACTTGCCGTAAAATCAATTGTCGCACGATACTTCAATATTTCTATTGTTCAGTGGAAAACTTGTTCTGTAAGTATTATTCTTTTTAAATGAACCGTCGCCCAAACAAGTCTCAGCTGCTACGACTGACTTTTTAGACCGGTCCGTTTAATCCGAACAATTTTCTTTTCAACTCCATCTAAACTGAGCGAAACCTTCGCGAAAATAACCGTTGAGTGCATATCGATTTGTTGCACGCAGCTTTCCGTCGCGTTACTTCGTTCCGGTCCGTGAACTTCTGATAACCGAGTACACGCGGCGGAACCCAGGAAATGGATTATAAGTACATTGGGAAAATTTCAATTTTTCCTAAAACTTCTATCGTGTCTATTAGAATTTATAGATTTTTATCGCGTTACACGAGAGTCGACTAAACTCGAAAAATACGATGTGTACATTTATTCTTTCTCGAAAATGTTTTAACTGCGAGCGCCTCGGGCAAGTCGCAGCGTTGCTGGTGTGCTGGGTTGTCGCGAGTCAAAGCGGTTCTTAAAGTATGTTTTATTAACGTACAATAGGAACAGTTCTATCTTGGAAAAGATTGCTTAGGTCACGTGTTTAAAGCTCAAGTGTGTTTGCTAAGTACCGACTACCGGTGGTTTACAATGCTTGACCTGAGATTGCGGGCCTCGAGAAGTTGAATAAACTCGATGAACTTCGAAACGGCACGGGCGTACCGAGAGTTTTACGAGAAGACGATGAAACGAATCCTGCGATTCGTTTCAGTTTTATTCCTTCGATACAGCCATTATAATATGATTTGTATAATGGCTACTAAAGTTTGATTAATTAATCGCAATAAATTTTACCTTATCTCCTAGAGATCTACGGAATATCGTAACAGACGTATCTGGTATATTTTATACAATGAAATTTTAGAACCTGTTAGACTAATTATATCAGAACGACATTTCGTTGAATTAACATTCTAATGCACACAGTTTGCTGACATTACAGAGTAAAATTGACAGAGGAATCTCTTACTTGTTATCAGAACTAGAATACCTGTATGCATATATCATGCACGTAACGTGGATTTCTGAGTTACTACGCTTCATTAATTTCATTTTAACGATTTCACATTAATCCTTTGCATTCGAGAAACTTTATACAATTATTTGGTGAATTACTTATTTTTATATGAGTTCTGATTATAATATAAAATTATTATATTAATTTTTTAAAATGTAATTATGAAGATTAAATGTTTTTTAATTAAAATGGTGATCGTGGATCACTTCTCGAGCGCAGAGATTTAATTATCGTTGACGATTTGTGCACACGAAGGCCAGTTAAGTACTTGAAGCTAATTTGGAATATTTATTGAGTACGATCGGGCCAATCAACAAACGCGAACAATGTTCAACAAAGTTAAGCCGCGCACCTTTAACCGAACAAACTCTAACGCGGCAGCTACGATCAGCGGCTAAATATCTATGTACATATCATACACCTATACGTACATATACAATCTTGAACCGTCGGGAATTTAATCCGGGAACAATCAAAAGTTTCGGAGAATATCGCGACCGATAGGGTAACAACACCGGCAGTTTCAAAGTGTTCTCGTTTTCCACCGCATACGTCCGTCGATGCTCGATTTACAAGCTCTTTCCAAGTTCCTCCGGTTCGAAATCAACTCCACCGATCGCCTTCAAATATGACCAATTTCTTAACGAGTTTGTTGTTCCAATTTCGTATCCAATTAGTCCCGCGAGGGTCGAAGGAAATTCTTTGGACGACAGGAAAATTATGTTCAAACAAGAATTATCCTCTGCTGCTGAAGTAAAATTACATTCGAATTCCCGTGTACTGAAACGAAGAATTATCGTATTGACTTATCCTACTGATAAGACATTTCTTTTTTTTTAATTCAATTTAATTATCGTTAAATTTATGTTTCCTATCAAATTTTTGTATCATCAAATATATGGAGATCGTGTAACTGGCGTTTGGTTTTAACTGATTAAACGAAATACAGGATAAAGTGCGTCGGCACGGAAGATTGTTAATGGTAATCAGCATATGTAATTCGATAGACCGAGTCTGGAATTTTTCGCTCGGATTCACCACCGCGCGGTGGTAGTGGCGGTTGGAGTTCGGGTATGGGGGCTAAAAGGTTGAACCGTGGCGTAACGCAGACACCAGGGGTATCGGCGGGAAGTCGAACTGCACGCTGAAGCGTCGAGCGAAGCGGAGCGCGCAGAGTCAGTGTTCGAGCAGCCGTCTTCGTGTACGCGTGGAGAAACGCCGCGCTTCACTCTCCTCGCGAAGCGCGCGTGTGACATTCGAATCTGACCGTCAAATCGACTGACATCGGAACCGAATCTCGACATCGAACCCAGTGACAAGTTCGCCTTATTAACGCGTCGACGATCGATCCATGTGAAACGCACCGAGTCCGATCCGATATTCGTTTCGTTCGGTCTTCGATCCATCGACGAAAATGCTGTGTTACGTGAGTTTCGAGCCTATTTCAATTTATGAATTCATTTTTTCAATCACATTTGATGAATCAAACATGAATTTTTAATTCTGTCACATCGGGGAATTAAAAGCTGTATTACATTTATTGTGACACGTACTGAGCGAAAAGAACTTGGTTAATACATTTGATGCTCGTCATATAAATTTTATAATTTCATGGCACCTGTTCGAAAGTGTTTAACTTTTAATCTCATTCCATCGTTGGGGCATAAATTAAACATCAGGTTTGCGGTGTATTAAAATAAAAACGTATCTCCGCGTATTTTGTAGAGCAGTTTTTTACGTAGCATCCAATCAGTCTTATATGTCAACTCAATTTATTTCGTTTGTCTACGGTGTATTCTTAAAGAACGAAACAAGTTGTTGATCCTGTCTCGTTAACTTTATCACTTTTTCCGATCTAAAAGCTTTCGATTCATGATCCGATAAAGAAATTCACTTGTTAAAAAACTTGAGCTCAATTCTCAGGTACAAAACACTTCGATTTACGAGCGCCTTTTCAAGTACTTGAAACTATTTCGCGTTCTATATAACAATTATTTTATTCGGAAACATTTCATTATATCAAGTTACCGTCCAATCAAATACAAAAATTCATGTTTGATCACGCTTTACTTAATAATTGAGAACGTGCGATTCTCATTTCTAAAATAAACTTGTTTATCGTTCCGCGATCGTCGATGAAGAGTAAACAATATATCTACTACCGATGAGTAATCAGTGATAAATTCTGTAGTCATTGTCCGGTCACAGTATCCTGTGTCGTTTTTTTTTGTTTTGTTTGTGCCTGAATTCCCGTTCCATTTACTCGACTTCACTGTTTACTCGATTTGTTTATTTCACCGCGTCGTTGGCTTTCTAAATCAATGCTTAATAAACGAAACGAAACTAATTTCCCGTGCGTTTCATCTGCTGCGCCGCATCACAGTTTGAAAATTAATCATAAATGTCAACTTACTTATGTTCCAAAAACTGAGTTACATTTGGGAAATTTTATTTGATTCGTTTTTTCATATTTTGATAAGCACACATAAGTTGTTGCAATTTTACACGTCAGTGTTTATCGTAAAAGAAAAAAAATAGTCATATATTATCTAACATTTTTAATGAATTACGATCTTATAACTCTCCGGCTATAAAAACCAAACGTTTTTCGTATTTCAATTGAAATGTGAATGCTTTTTGAAAATTTCAATGTACATATAATTTGAAAAAAATTACGTTCGCAACGTGTTAAAGAAAAAAATGAAAACGTGGCTTAATTCCAAGCAAGATTACTATCCCCGTGCTTCTTTCCACATCAGTCGTCTAATTTTTAAAAACCGTTTCACAAGTTTCAAATATTCATGAAGTTACGTTTAAAACGACCTAATTAAACGACTCGGTTTCTCTTCGTCCACTCGCCTGAACATATTAAATCATCTACTTGACACGAATGCATTAAACTTTTCCTGCGTCTTCGCGGGACAAAAATTTAAGTTTAAAGCAAATCCGCTTATCCCACCTACCTCGGTATTCGCGTGTACGTACGCGTGTATTTAAGCGAGCATATACTTCGTCCTTTATGCGGTCTGTTTAGCCGTGGCGAAATTGATACCGCGACGAATCCGCTTCGAATTCACCGAGTTACATTAATTAGATCTTTTCAATTCATTTGTATTCAACGTGATCCTTTAACTTCCTATCTTGAATCGCTTGACGTGGAACTTTTTCATTCCGCGCCACCTTCTCACGCTGTACCGCGTCTACTTGTAATTCCTCGCACGAGCAAATTACAAAATCGCGCGCAAGATTAATTTTTTATATGCCAAGGAATTAAACATTTTTCATTCGCGTGAAATATTTTTTCTTATATTATTTTTGTAACTTCGCGAACGACGAAGTTGAACGTCTCGCGCAGTATGTCAGAGCAGTAGTACATATTTATCGTGAGATCTGCACCAGATCTGGATGCCAATTTCGACTAGCCGAAGCCTTTTCGCTACAGCGAAGATCCACATAATGAAACACAATTGCGACACGATATGAAGCGGCAGGGACTCGAGTTTTTGGAGCGTGATTCTTATTATTAAAGTCGGAGCGGTAACGTTTATGCGGCTGGCGGGTTCGCAGCGAAACCAAATTATCGTGGCAACGGATATCGCGAGTCATTTACAAATTCTCCGCCCAAGTTTCCATTCTTATTTTCATTATATCACGAGATACAACCGAAATAATAGCATCGAATGTTTTCACGCGTAACTGAAATTCCTGATAGAATCTAACCTCCCCATTAACAACTTCCTATGCGGTGTGATATGCAAAAACGATCCCCGCTTTGTGCGTCAGGACAGAAACGAAGTTTAAGCTTCAGGTGAGAGCGCGAAACTAACTTCTGCTAGGTGCTGGGTAAATCTCTGACAGCTACTTAGGTATAACAAGCCTGCTGCTCTTCAAGTATAATGTTAAGGATCGTCAAAGCACGTCCCATGTTTTCCATGCTCTTTTATGACACGTATAAGCGTGCAAAGTGTCATTTTAAATAACTTTATCAACAGAGATACCTGACAAGTAGTAATATATCATACTAGCAGCCCCTCGTACAGCTTTGCCCGTGCAAAGGTTGCGAATAATTCAAATTTTCAGCTCTATGCGATTCGTAGAGATAATATACATAAAGGTGAGCCATAGGTGCCTTTGATAGCGTGATAGAAAGAGAGAGAGAATCCGAAGTAATTGTGGACGATTCACATTTGGTGTGTTATCAGAAAAGGGCAAACAGAGCCACCAATCTCTCTTCTCTTTCTGACACAGGAGAAAGTCAAGAGACACTTCTTAGCTCCAGTGACGAGTTACAACGAAGCTGATAGCATATAAACATTTTGCATCAAAAAATGTGCCAGATTTTGTATTGGTCCATCAAACATATTAACGCGTTAAACGCCGTGGGGGTCACCGGTGACTCCCGAGCCCATATGAAATACATTGTAAGCAATTCAGTGCGGCGTTCAACGCGTGTTAGTGTAATGACATAATTACGAACTACTCTGTACAAAGTATTACAAAAGATTCGAGAGCAGAACGAAAATACAGAGAAAAACGTTGCGCGCCTTTGCTGCCGATCGAAACAAAGGAATATTACCAACACATAATTCATTGATTCCTAACAATATAATCTAACAGTTATTAGTATTAACACAGTAATAGAGTTTACTAATACGGTAATTAACTATTAGATTATATATACAATATATATTTTATATTTCATCACCAGACGAATAACCTCGAATAAATTAGAGATCTCCTGTTGACAACGCGTTAGAACAGGGGATTCGTGGCACGATTCTCGGTCTACAAATTAACTGAACGCGTACATATGTAGGTAAATTTCGCAATTCGCAGTCGACTTTTAGTCGGTCGCGCGAGCTACGATTTCCATACGTAAGTACATTCCGGAGGTTTTAAAGATATAAGCGAGAAATAATCCAGCCGGCTCGGGCACGCGATTCGCAGCGCGTCGCGATGCTTAAGTGGATAACATTAACATAAAAGCGCGGCAGCCCGGTGCAACTTGAGAATGCGCGCCGATGAAACGAAGCCGTGAAACTGGAGCAGCAGCACGCCTACCGCGCGGTATCGTTTCAACGGAATTAATTGAAATTTACAAGTCGCTGATTGCTCGATTGATCGGCGAACGCCAACAATGCTATGGTCTCAGCCAGCGACTATTTATGGTTCCGCTATTCTACGTCGTGCATGGAACAATTGTTTCGTAAAGCGACCCGTTCGAGTCTAAAGAATTGTTTGTGCAAACAAAACAAGTCGTAGAATTTAACGTTGCCTGTAAATCACACTCGTATCTCGGAGATATTTCGATTCTGGAAAGTTATTTTCATAGACTGAAATATAACGTCCTGAATATTATTTCGAAGTCAGAGAACGGGGATTATGATTAACAGCGTTGCGACGATGCATAATATATGGGATTTCGAATTGACGAATGAAATATTCACAGGAAGCCCAATTGTTACGGTCGTATCATATGATGCTTGAAAATACAAATGTCGCGCGTGCTACTGATTTATGATATATCGATTCATCTTCGCGTTCGATTCATCTTTATAATCTCGCGTTACTAAACGCGATACTTAACATTGGTAATCCATTAAAATTTGAGAAAATTGAGTTATTCGAAAGTAGATTTATTAATGTGAAACAACGAACGCAAGACCGGAGAATAAAAATAGAATTTATTTCGCGGTTCCTTGCGCTTAACGTTTCATTGTTGAATTACCTCCGCAACTTTTGCGACGGTATAGTTAATTTCGAGTGTCCTGGATCGCGTTCAAGTTCTCATGTTCACGTACGTACAACGCTAGAGATTGAGTCACGAATGGAATAAGGGCGTTCAATTAAAGAAGAGAGATAGTAAATCGAGTTTATCTTGAAAGAGAAGATGCTAAAAGTCGATAAAACGCGGTTGTGCGAATCAGGATAACGAATGAAATCCTTATTCTATTTTATTCTCCTTTCAAGCTATCAATTATTTAATAATCTGCAAAATAGAATTTTCGTAGCATCGGTTTAAGAAATAAAATCCGAGCAAACGAATGTCCTCTGATACGTCCATCTCGCTGGTAATACTTTATGTATTTTCGCATGCATAAAATCTGCAGTTGCGAAACAAAGTCGCGCAGTTGGAAAAAATGCGTCCGTTAATAACTAACGAATGGGTTTAAAAACGTAATATCTTTATGCGAAGCAGATGCGTGCACGCGATAAAATATTTATAGTGGATTTATATACGGTAGAAAATAAAACGGTGCGAGTAGCGCGGAGAAACGACAATGGGATAAAATTCATCAGGAATCGTTGCGAGCCGTACGTGGAAGATACGTGGCAAATGGTCAAGGTATACTTTTTTGGTTGCGAAAGAACGCGGGGATAAAAATGCGAGGAAGAATTCATTACGTCGTCGGACTTTTCATTTGCTAAACCAGTTTTCGTGCCAAGCTGAGAGTCGCGAAAATCGAAAACAATGAGCGCATTCATAGTTGCACGCCACGGTCCGGCCCGTTTCTTCGCGGCATTGTTTCTCCGGTGCTTCCTGCTCTATCCATTCTTTGACTCTAACTTCGTTTCTAATTGTCCGTCATTAAGTAAGCCAATGGTTACTGACGGCGAAATGAGCGCCGCGCAAATATCTCTGTCAGTTCTCCAATTTCTGCACATATTCGCTCTACCTCTCTTTTTTTTCGCTCCCTACGTTTCTTCTAATTAGCAAAGTGAAATCATTTCTGATCTTTTTCATACAGTTATCTACCGTTCATTTCTAAATCGTTAATTACTTCGCGGTTTCATTAATGTAATTGTTTCTGCTAAAAACAGTTTATCTTAAATTAATCAAGAAAAATGTTATGATACCCATAGCAATATCGGGTTACCAACGAATTATTAACAGTCCGTCGCTGAAAAAGAAGGAGCCTCTCCCTTGTTACTGGATACGATCATTTACGAGTGATAAAGGCTCGCATTGACAAAGCGGCAATTACGTATTCATCGCTTCTCTTAGAGCTACATTGAATCGTGTGGAGTATTCCGGTTCGGTACAGAAAGGAAAAATTACTTTTGAGGAAATACAATTATATGACGACTTCAAAGACCGAACGCCGAATGATGAACAAGTGTTTCGGCCAGCTTGAAAATAGAGAGTTACTCGTACCACTTAGAGAAAAGAGGGAACGTTTCCAGATTTACTGCGGTAAGAGCTAGACGGCTTGAGCCGTCGTTCCTCTTGGAAATGACCTAAGTACATTTATACTTAAATTAAGATATTTAATTTAACCTATTATCTTCTTTTCTAATATTACTCTATTAACAATTATATATATTCTATTAATTCTACTATTAATAAATATTAATATAATAATTCTTGTAACTATTATTCACATAAAAAATTATATTCCATTTACTACTATCGAATATAATTCGAAGTAGAAACTATCTTCGATTTTATCCCGGTTGATGCTTCGGCGCTTCGTAAAATTCCTGTTGCTTTTAAAACTCTTCAGCGTCGGCCATCGCATTCCGAAGTCGTTTAACAGTTTTAATTTTCCGGATTCGCTATTGGCATTCGGTCGTATTGTTGCCGCGTCCTATCTAAGGTGTGCGTTAAAGCGGGTGCATTGACGTGAAATATAAGGTACCAGTATAGTTGCGCGTTTGGTTCCTGTGCCATGAACGGCTCGATAAAGTTATCGAAACCCGGAAGCCGAAGACGTGTACCGTATTGCATTTTTCACCCTCTTTCTCCAGCACCTTTCCCTTTGCCGATTCTCGACTTCCAAACAGTTTATTGGATCGATTCTATAAAACTTGAAGGTGCAATCTTATAAAACGGCATCATATTTTACCTCCCCTTCGTTTAAAATAATCCTGCATTCGAACGAAGCGTTGAATGATTTATTCGGATGCTTCGGAACCTCTAACGTTCGAAAGAAATCTTCTGTGAACTTAGCGATTTAATTACGAGTGGATCTACTAATCGTGTCGGATTTTTCTCTCTACGAAAAAGAACGGTTAAAAGGATTGTAAAGCAGGTTTATCGATTTTCACTTAGAGCTTGCGGTGGGACTGAAAAATTTTAGCCATTCTACAGGATCGTTACTATTTCTATCCGGAATTTACTATCCTACTTCGCCGGTGTGTACATATAACTATGTCAGATCCAGATGTTCGACGGGTATTCTGTACGTACGTATGTACATTTATATACGTATATACACACATTGGTTTTCCCGGGACACAAAGACCCCGTTCCTTTTCCACGATTCAGTCTGGCTCCTTTGAACAGAACTTGCTGCTTTTTGCCCGTTTTCGCATATTTATTACTCAGCCAGGCTTTACGTGGTCCACCTATCGAGTTTGCGAATCATTTAAACGTCTCACAGGATTTTCCGATTGTTCTTCCTGTGCTATAATTCATTTTCTACTCTTTTGTAGTTATGTCAATATTAACGTTATAAATCATGTGTTTAAAAAATAATATTTCATACGATTCATTATTGGGTGAAAAATAGGAGAATATTTTATTTCAATTTAATATCAACCTCATTGTATATTTAAAATTACATTATTATATCGATTCGATTTTACAGACATGTTGCGGGTTATCTTGATTAATCATTTGAGCCATTTTTGTTTTAAAGTGACTTCTCTATTTTAACATTCACATTTCTATATTTATTATATACTATTATTATTTTAGTAGGAATTATGGGTCATTTGGGTCAAAATAATAACGCTGAGATTTCTTTCCATTTATTTATCAATCAAAACAAAATTTTTATATCTATTCGCTCTTATATGAAGTTATTACAGTTCAATATACAATTTGACATACAGAAACACTTAAACTAAGTTGTAGTTCTTCGCCTGGTAGCGTTTGCAAAGATTAGACTTTGCAAACGCTACCAGCCCAGGTCTCACCACGTGGAGGTGACTACTATCGAGACCCGGCCGGCGGACAATACCCGCCAACCCCTTCCCTGATTAATTGCCGCTCTATTGTACGGTCGAATATTGACAAAAATTATATACGGTTTCGAACTAAACTCTAACTATTGACTCTAAGTGAAAATTCAGACTTGAAACTATTGACACTAATAAAAAATTGAGAGCAAAAGTGAGATTCTGCTCGGGTAACCAGTGTTCGAGCCGAGCAGGGCCCTGCACGAGGATAAACCACGTCCCAGCGTGAGAGTGATCTGAACCACCAGCCGACGAAACTTACTGCGAGCATGCGACTTATCAGCGCCGTTGGAAGGAACAGAGAGCACCCTCAACAACTGGAACAGGCCATCCAAGATGCAGGACCCAAGCCCTGGTCAATATGACCAGGACCGCAGTTTCTCCCACTGATACCCAAAGCAGAATCTCACTATACTAATTCGCGGCGCGGACAAACTAATACGCGAGAAGAAATAAATTGAATTTACACGAGCAAAGTGTGAAGCTAAATCCGAACCGTGATAGAGCGGAATTATGGAAGGCATAACCCATACTCATAACCCACACTCATACTCATACCGCGGCACACGCAGACACACAGAAAAAGGGAGGGAAAAGGGATAGGGGAACCTCGGCCGACGATCGTCTAGCCGAGACTGACTCGAGGAGCGCTCGACAATGTTTTTGTCAACAATCTCGAGAGAATTGTTTGTTTACATTATTGTAAATGCTACCATTTCCAATTTTCATATCTCTTATTCTGATATCGATATTTTTGAGATGATTTCAATGTGTATGACTACTGACCCGATATGCTCACCCTCAGGATTGGTCATTTGGTCATCTGGTCAAGGGTCGAGAAATAAAAATACAAAGATTCGGTTTTATTCGTTTATTAATCAGAATTTAACTGCTTTTACAATACATTTATACATATTTCTACTACAGTACGCTATAACATTTCTTTCTAATATGATTTATTGAGCTGAGCAGACCGGTTGGTAGGATATATCGGCTATTGGTTACAACGTAGAAACACGGTAGGGTCTACGTGTGCGCACAACGTATATACGTCCGTGCCGAAATTTGCATGGAGCAATATTATTTTACCCTCGAAGCCGCTAATTGGCTCATTGACGTGCAAACGCGACCACAAACGGTTGCAGTTCAGCCGGCCGTAATACCTTTTAACGCTCACCGGAATTAAGATAATTTATAGCTTTAATGCCACTTAAATTTCGCGTTCCCTTGGAAAACCACAACAAAGCTTATTGATTCCTTATTTGCACGGGAATAATCGAACGAATTACATACCTCCTCCTCTTACAATCTGCAAAATTAATACGTATATAAACTTGAGCTGCTATTATTTTATTAACTATTTTGCACTCGAGGCTTATTTCGTTCGACAATTATTAAATTAATATAAATTATCAACGTGAATTTTAGTAATTAAATTTCATTTAATCAATTACATATATTTTATTTTATCAAGCAAGTGGTGACCGTAAGTCATCTCTTGAGTGCAAAAAGGTTAATGTGAAATATTTTAACTGGTAAAATCAATTTTTGAAACGGTAAATGTTGGGATTTACGTGAAAGTTTCACCTCTTATTTTCACGTTTCAATCTCGAACAGCTAGTCTCAATAATCTTATCGAATTGGACCTGATGCATGCTCATTGTTTTATCTCATGGCGATCGGCTTTCAAGGTAGAAAAATATAATAGACGTCATATCCTTTGACGGACTGACAGGCACTAATTAACGAATAACCCGTTGGGATCGTCGTAATTAACGCTGTTAATATCACTTCCAAATCACTATTGAAATCGACAACCAGTGAATACAGTTTCTTATTACAATCACTGACAGCTCGGATTTTCCAGAAAACAAATGTGCGACGTACATACAAGCAGGATTACGTGAATTCCCTAACACATAAAACTACTAATGGTACCTTCTCTGATTAATCTATTAAATCTATTTAAAAAAATTATTGAATAGTATAATCTCCTCTGAAAAATGTCTATCATATTTAATTATATATAAAATATCGAATGAAACTATAATAAAGTATATGCAGCGATAAACGGTTTGTTCAAAGGTTCTTCTCGACCAGTATGTATGCCATGCTCGAAAGGTAAACGCTGTCATTAATAGTATCAGCGATTACTTCGATAAACATTGAACGTCCAAGCAAGCACATTTTCTATGATTCACCTTTGGAGTTAAATGTCTACCGCCTGAAAATTATGATTAAAATCGACGTGATTCCCACGTACTTTCACGCTAACGCTAACAGTTCGCGCTCGCTAGCCGGCAAACAGGATTTACATATAGATTAGACGGATGCGCACGGCCCACGGGAAATAGAAACGTGGCGTAGCTATCAATGCGAGTCATGCGACGATTTTAGCTCGATTTCGAGCCGTAACTCGTGCTTTCTTCTGACCCTTTTCTTTTAACACTAGAAAGATTGAAACTTCGTATGTACCTATATTGCCCAAAAGCAGTCAAAATGACTTCATTGTGAAGGAATAACTAATGTGTAAAGGAATTAATTTAATATTAATTTTTAATATTTTCTTATACTATTTACAGTTATAAAACAGTTTATTAATAAATATTAACAATAAAAAAAAATTTCTAAGAAATTGTATCATTATATAAATAATATTTTTTCTGACTGAAACTAAAGAGCAGTCAAAATGACTTCCTTAGGCAATCTAGTGTTAACCATTTCATGAAACATACTTACTATCGTATGATATATGAGATTTCTGAAAGGAAGCTAATTCTTCGCATTTGAAGAATTTTTTCCCAAATATGCCGAAGATTCTTCCATGGACCCGTCTTCAATGAATAAGATTTTTATCATCTATACACCGTAAAAATATATTTTCTTTTAATCTGAATGAGCAATTTATCTAAAATTACGAACTTGAATGTAGTGAAATTAGAAAAGCGCGCGAATACACGCTCGACGCGCTACGCAACACAGTTTAACAAGATTTTCCGCGCCAGACGCCACATTTTCTGCGTCGCCTCTTCAGACGTACTGGCATACTTCCAGCGAATTATTCCGATAGTCTGGAAACGTAGAGCGTTTCGCGACGCGACATGCCGTATCGTGCGTCGCTACCGCTGACTCGTGTAAGGGGACAAGCTGTCTCTCCACTCATGGCCCGTTTTCCCTATTTTTCTCTCTCCTTCTCCCTTTGAAACCAACCGACGTGACTCTTCTCTCATTACGCGGCTTGAAAAGGGCTTGGAGGCTCATTGAACGCGTCGATGTCGAGGTGTTGGAAATCGATGATGGGAAACCTCGCCGGACTGTCTGTACCTCCGCTCGGCCGGCTACTTCTCGAGAGTTCCTCGAGGAGACTGTTAACCCCTCGCGGTCGTCGTCACGTACGACGTGTTGTTTCACTGCGTTTACGTTTAATGAATTGCTCTTGGCAAACTCGTAATTAACAAAATTTTTACAACCTGTGTTTCGCTTGAAACCAGTCAAATATTTCCGTGCGCCGTTACAGTTATGGAATAATTAAATTAATTGTGCAATTAATAATTAATAAGAGTATGAAATAATTTTCTGTTTCATTATTTTTTTTTTAATAGAGATTTCATACTATAATCCCTTGACGTACAAAATGACGTCATTGTATAGTCTAAATATAACAATTTTATGTATGATAAATCTTCAACTAAATTCAGATCATTTCAACATTAATTTCTGCCAACAAGCTGAAACTCGATGTACCGTTAAAATAAATGAAGTTCGATTGTATGTCATATGAAACGAAAAAGTTTCCCATTTGCAGTATTTGAATATTTAATTTCAAATAAAATTAAATAAAATGTCGCGTTATAAACGATAAAATGACAAATGTCCAGCGAATTTCATTAGCAATAAATTAAAAATACATGAGTGGAATGGTTTTACGAATATACAAAAACTCAATTACTAATAAATCAACTGAAACCATTTCTCGAAATTGATACTCCATTTTAATTTGATTCTTTCTATTAAATCGAGATTATTACAAAATGATATACAGTATGTTATTAGAGTTCTATTATGGATTTATAAAATAAGAATATTAAATAGATATAAAGTGAATGTTTTATCGCTACTCATTAAGCCACTCAAGTATGAGAATTTATTGGCTAGTGGAAAGAGGAGAACGATAAACTCGGACAAAGTGTAAGTTAAATTACTTTATTGGATTGGGAACAGCTTATGGAACTCCTTGATTTGAAACGTGTTCAAGCAATGGGTGAAACTTGGGGACAGAGGAAATCGTGATTGAGAACTGCTAGTTCGAGCATCCTAAGATGAATAGCTTGTTTCAAGTAATAGGGCAACCACCCTTTACGTCGATGTCACGAACGCATTGTTACCGCCCAACCGAATGTTTCATGGCTGTGAATACTTCTATTAGCGACAAATTATCTCTTAATTAGGAAGGATAATTACGATAATTTACCGGATTCAGAGAGACGTTACCCAACATCGGTCTCGCTCACACGGGTATTATGTAATCAGGTCACGCGGTATCAAATGTTGCACGTTGCACGTTAACGGAACTTTTTCTAAATCGACCGTACTTTATGATCTGTATACGTGTTTCACGCGCCGCGCAAAAAAAATTGCACGATTTTCACGCGACAGTTCGCGAAGTTACATATACATACGTGAAAACAATTGTTAAATGTTTTAGCATTTCTGTTAAAATTGTTTTCGTGTTCGCAACATTTTTCCAAATGATCGCTCGTTATTTTCAACGCAACGCTTCGCGGTGTGAAATCATTAAATTCTGGCAATACTACGATTTAAAACATTATTGACAGCGCGAAAGTTCGAGAACAAAACGGTTTAATATTTCGTTCCTAAAAAATATTCCCTCCTGTTCGCGGTCGATGAAACACGTTCTCTGCCTCAAACAGAGTGACAAAAAAAAGAACAGCGAGGGTAAAAAAAAAAAATGATCGCAATATCCGGAAATTCCGTGGGACGAGAAACAGAAACGCTCGCAATGTTTACGTACAGCCGGGTGTTCAAACGGTGTGGACGATATTGCGTCCATGATACCCGGAATAGTAGCGCGCCTATCCGCTGTTTCATTTCATTTGTTTTGATTACTCCACCTGTGTGCAGCCGTTCAGTGTTTAATTCTCACCGCGTTCGGATTCTCTTGTTTCAGGCGCTTCTGCAAGCGCACGACGTAGCGGGCCACGAGGTCTACGGCGAGGAAGCCACCAGAGTCACGCCGCCGCCGCTCCTACCTTATCTGAACGGTGGCGACGATCTCGAGGGCCAAAATGGTGACCTGGACCTCGAAAACGTAACGCGCGTAAGGCTGGTCCAGTTCCAGAAGAACACCGACGAGCCGATGGTAAGGGCGATGAGCCAGATCCCTCGGTTAAACTCTACGACATTTTAACCCTTTGCACTCGAGAGGTGACTCTCAGTCACCACCTGTTTTATAAATTAATTGTTACATAAGTATATAATTACTGTTTCAATATATTATTGATTGAATTAAACTTAATTATTATAAGATTCATATATAAATTAATTTAAAAAATGTCGAAAGAAAAAAATTTAATAATTTTAACACATTAATTTGCACGTAAGAAATTCACGAAATATTTGTGGGAAAATTCTTCGAGCGCAAAGGGTTAACCCTTTGATTACTGTTGACGCCTATTAGCGTCCGACACATGTTATCTTCCCGATACTGTTGACGCCTATTGGCGTCCGACGCGTGTTGGCTACTCGGTACTGTTGACGCCATTTGGCGTCCAAATAAAATTTGGAAAAATTTCGCCGTACCCAGTGGACGTCGTGAGTGAATTCGTACCGTACCATACAGCCACTACGTGCCAAAGTCTGCCGTAGTCAAAGGGTTAATAAGCGAGAAGGCGAAACTTTTGTTACTGTTTCCATTAAAAGTTGCCTCGCTCTCGATGTCAACGTTACAGATTCAATTATTACAGTCGGGGAGTTTGATTGTAAATCTAATAATAATGTGAGCTCTTCGCGTACAAGTTAATTAACTGTATTGTCAAATTTTGTCAAAAAGTGGAATTAATCGATTTGTGCTGTGAACGGGTTATGCTTTTCATACAAACTTTTTATGCAATTCGATTCAAAGTGCATTCGCTACTAATTCTGAATACTTAAACACACAGCTGGTTAATTCTTATTAGAATCATTTCAATTTTAACGTCTCTCTTCGTGGAAGATAATGCAGGATTTGAAAAATAATAAATAGTGTAAATATCGAGAGAAGTCTGAATGGATAGCGTCAACTTGTCTGTCCGCAGGGAATCACTTTAAAAATGAACGAGGACGGGAAATGCGTGGTGGCACGAATTATGCACGGCGGCATGATACACAGACAAGCGACCCTTCACGTGGGTGACGAGATCAGGGAAATTAATGGGATCCCGGTGGCCAATCAATCTGTCAATGCCTTGCAAAAAATACTCGTGAGTATAATCCCAACTCTCGGCCGTAAATCGCGCGCGGTCACTCGTCGACTGAGCGTTCTTTCTTCAGATTTGAAACATAATTAAACCGTTAATATCTGCGGATCAACGATAGATTAAAATGTGGAAATTGGTATATGGAAATTTGAATCCTTCGCGAAGTCACTCGCAGTTACCATTTATTTTATAAAATAATTGTTACGTAGGGAAATAATTATTGTTTTAATATAGTACTTCTTAAATTAAATTTAAACATTATAAAGTCCATGCACACATTTTAATTAAAAAATTGATAATAAATTGAGTATATTAATTTATATAGATTCAAGCATAACATTATATATAACGTGCGCATTGTTAGATTCGGATGATATTTCTGAAAAAATATCTAGTTCTTCTAAAATTGTCAATGGGGCCATTCCGTTTTATGTTACAGCGGGAAGCACGAGGTTCGGTGACCTTCAAGATCGTGCCGTCTTACAGGAGCGCGCCGCCCCCGTGTGAGGTACAAGTAAGCCCTAAAACCCAAACCCAATCCCAGAACCCCAGTACAGCAGATAAAGCCCCGGCTGCAGCCGCGGCGGTGTCAGCGAGCGCGAGCTCGGCCACCGCTGCGGGCAAATCCGGGAAATCGGTGAAAACCTCCTCCACGGCCACGAGCAGCAAAGAGAAAAGTAAATCTAAACAGAAAAACAAAAGCGGTTCCTCGTCGACCGACAGTACGCCCAGGCGGCGACTGAACCCGTTGTCGGCTCTTAGATCGCGGAAATCTTAAACGCCGCTTCTCTCACGCTTGATCGTATCGTAGACACTTTAGGCTTGGTTCACCGCTAATTTTCATGCCCCGTAATTTCTCTACGGTAACAAAGGAAAATAAATTGAACCAAGAAATCGTACGATGAGCTTGTAAAAATAAGCTGGTTTATAAAATATTCATGTTTATTTTACCTTTTCAGTTATTATTTAGAACTTCGCTGAAAATATTTCTGATTACATACTTTTAAACTGCTTTATTTAATCGAATTTCTTGTAGCTTTCAAATAGAAATATAATTTTTAGCGGTGCGTTATTAGATTAGGACAATACTAGGTATCGATACGATATCTAATTTACAGCTGTAGATCATTTAATAACGAGTATGGAAATTGTAGATTATAATCTGCTTTATGTCGGTGTTCCTAGCATATATCTAGTCACTTGTTGCTTTAACGTATTTTATAATGAATAGCTTATTAACTATATTACCGCGAGCATGCATGTATTATTTTTGTCGGTGCTTCGTGTTTATTTATGAATCATATTAAAATACCTGTTGTATGTATCTCGTTGCCGTGATCCTACAAAACTAATCGTCGAATATTCAGTTACGTAGTTGTTCGATAGCTTGCAACTCGCGGGATATCAAATATGAGGAGGCCATATAACTTGAGATTAGATAGGAGATTCAATTCTAAGTGGACAAATTTCATTAAACTCCCGATTGAAGATGCTTTCCCAGTAAACGCATGATCGTTGAATAAATTGTTTCTAGTCAATCGTTTCCTAGTCATTTTCGCTTTATTTGAATTTTTACTTATACAGAAAATATATAATGTACCTCGCTTTCAATCTCGTATGGCTTATGTAATTTTCAGCTGGAGCTAGGAACTTCCCTTGGTAGTTATAGACATACGTAGTTATAGACAGATTTCGCACGCCCGGTTTCGCGCAGAAAGAGATGATACACGTACAGTGGATTACGTTCCGCTCCGCGCATTCCGTTTTGATTCCGCATGGAATACGTCTGGTGCTACGGTGTTAAACAATTAGGGAGCTTCTGCGAAGTGTTAATACATGGGTAGACCCGGGAACGCTAACTTTAGATGCCGGATCTCTAAACCGTAATCGCAATTTCATTTTCTGGTGTCGCTCACGCGTCGATGCTAAAGCATATTCCTATATAAGGAAATGACATTACGTGGAATCTGTTAGCTAATAGAAGCATCTCTGATTGAGACGCGGCGAGAAATGAAATATTTCTATTTGTCTGAAACTTATTCAAAATTATCGAGTAGATCGTGTTGAACAATATAGCTGATGTAATTACGAACATGTTACACGTATACCTATACGTGTATAGAGATATTTAATTGTTTAATAAACTTGTCTAAGCAAAGTTGATTTGGAAAATTAAAATATGATATGACGCTAAAATATATGGATTGTTTTGAAGGATAGAGGTAGACTAGGATATTAATAAATAAAATACATACAAAGATATATATATGCAACATGCAGTATAAATACGATTATAAATTTTCTATATAATCTCTACGTACTATATTCGTACCTGAATGCTAACATTATATAATTTCACTCGGCTTTACATTAATTTTAATCGGTTTTCAGGCTTCATTTAAAGCATCAGGATTCTGGAATTAGGTAAACTATTAAGTAATTTCCAATTCCATTGTAAAGAGCTCTTACAGTTCATATCAAAATTTGCAATGGTTATTTTTTATATCTTTCAGTAGGTAGCATTCAAGTGTACATACCAAGACCTTTAGAAATTCTCCTCCGTCCAAAATATCGATAATAATGTGAATACTAATTGTTTAGCTTTAGGGTAATAAAAGTGTAGATAAATGGCATGTATCTCCATAGATATTTTTATTTTGAAAAAAGAAATTAATTGGAAATTACTTATAGTTTGGTTTAGCACCTAGATTATTCATTTCCAGATTAGAAACTCTACACTTGAATAAAAATCAACTATTTCATTACCAATAGCTTTTAAGAAACGAAGTTTCACCGATATGCATATTTGAAATTGAATTAGAGGAACTGAACAGAGGTCAGGCGTTGAGCCATTAGTCTTATTTGAAATTAATTGAACAAACGTTAGAAAGCGCCGGAGTTAAAGCGAATCCCGATTTTTAAATCCGTAACTCGCTTTGTGCAAACAGAACGGAATTAACTTCGAAACGAGTAATGTTATCAATTAATCTGCGAGCTAGATGCAGATTTTTAAATCAAAAACAGGCAAGATTTAATTGACCCATACCTGCCTCTACAAATGAGGTTTTCGGTTTCCGGCTAATGAACTCTGACGAGAGCACGCATGAATACAATCTTTTTTTTTCTCGCATCAAACAACGCTAAAAAAACATTTGAAATTCCATTTTTTTTCTATTAGGTACAGACTGAGTTACTTCCTGATTAAATCCTGAGAGAGAGAGAGATAAAATTTCATCGTAATTGATGGGGCGAAAATATGTGAAGTCTCATTATCACTCGAATAACTTTAACCGAGGCCAAGGAACAAAGGTTTTCACCGATTTTCCTGAATACACGCACACACACATTCACACACAACAGAACTTACGAAAGGGAAGTTTATTGACAATTACTCATTGATTAATATTTGAATACCGATCTTCAGTTACTGTTTCACGTATCGGAGAGAGAAATTTTTATCTACAGACCAGTCACTGTATTAAGCATATAACAGTGATTATTATTGGGTAAATCGTCTCAAACGCGTTGCTTGATGTCGATTTTCTGTCTCTGTATTTGAACAGTAATAATATACTTACTACATAAATATGAAATTTCATTTTTCAGCTTAATATACATATGTAGTTTACTCGTTATCAATTATAAATTCTCGGTATAGCGAAATCTCGCCTCGAGATTTATTCTTTTATGTAATTACGTCTTTATCTGTCCTTTGAACGACTCACCGTTGCAGAGGGACGCGACGATTTTTAATTACGGATTTTATCCACGATATTATCGGTTGCAATAACGGCACGGTTATTGACCTGCAAGCTGCTCGTTACTCGTGCCGTTAAACCATACCGAGGGAGCTATGTAGTGAATCAATTAATTAATTGAATGGTATTCCGCGAGAGTAGAACGAGTTCTGTGTCAAAGAAAAGCGTCATTTAGTTCGCCTTGCTTATTGACGTTTAATTATTGATAATTAATTGTGGTATTTATCTATGTTTTGGCCTTTGGGTACCTAGAAACTCACGATACATGATTCTCTGTTAGTACAGGACTTGGACTATACACGTATACATACATAGACACGAACACGGTTTATCCCCCTTCCCCCTTTCTGCTTCGAGTACATTAGAGTACGTTATATGCCCATATTTATATGTAATGTTCATACATAGAATATGTTCGTTTCGTATGACACGAGCAAAAGTGATTTTACGATGGCCAGATTGTATTTTGGAAAGGTGAACTTTCCTCTTCTTTCATCAGTCTCAACAAAATATAATGACGATTCTGGGTAAATAAGTATTTACGCTATGGTATTAATTGTTAATTAGCCTGAACGAATAACGAGGATACCGAATATATGGAGCATGTATTTACTTTTGACAAAGATATTGTATATTCCCGATCGTTTAAAATGATTGTTTAACCCACACGACATTTATCTGTGCCACGTGTATATCACTACCGTTTTACTTCCCAATTGTAAATAGTATTCAACTTTTACAACACGTTAATTCTATTTATGAAATAATTATATGTATTACGTCATTATAGTATACTTGGAAAGAAATTTAGCTTGTGACAAATATTATTCAGTGGTGGAAGATACGAGCCAAATTAAGATTAATACCCAGCATCGCATAACCGTGTTATTTGAATATTTATTCTACATTTAATTGCACGCGTAAATGAATTTACGGCTACTCCAGTTTTACCTGAGGTTTGTAATATTCATTGATAATTTTTCGTGCTAAAATATGATTCACGTAACTCACTTCGAGCCAACCGTGCAATTTTTATTCAAAGAACGAAATTGGATGAAAATTTTCAATCAAACGATTTAATTCATTTATCAGACGTCCGTGTTACGAAGTATTACTAACAATTACATTTCCCGTGTACAATTTTTCACGTTTCATTTCCAGGAAACATTTGTCGATCAAATTATTTTCCCTGGTATCGTATCGATTTTTCGTTTTAATAATTTAGTTTGTTTAATCAATTTCAATGTTTGACATTTTTCAGAGAATTATCAGTAAATATTACAATCTCCAGAAATGCTAGAATAGCTGTGACATCATTTAAGCTGTGATTCCTTTTCGTAGAATACGTATAAGGATAGGGAAAGCGGTATAAAAAATGAGATAAAGATTGATTTGAAAATTAAGGAGATCAAAGTTTCTAGTTTCGTTTATTTTTATGCTTGATTCATGTTTAGTTGATTAAGAGTTTGACTAAAAACGCGGGTGAATCGTACAGAAAATATAAAGGAATAATTATTAAAGTGGAAAATATCAGTAATAATATCATAGTATATCAATTAGAAGTTTCCAAATAATTTCATAAGTTTTTTTATATAAATATTATTCTTCAATAAAAATGTTTTCTCGTTGAATA
>SHCU01000051.1:19320-47395 GCA_004307685.1 Ceratina australensis | reverse complement strand
GAAGTTTCCAAATAATTTCATCAGTTTTTTTATATAAATATTATTCTTCAATAAAGATGTTTTCTCGTTGAATATAATTGTGTGACCGAATAGCTTTCAATATCATACAATTAATATAATTTGCTTTCCTCTCGAAATTCAATCCATTTGAATTACTCGACTCGCTCAATTATTCAATTAGCATTGAACACGTTTTATCACTCGCCTTTTTATTCGACTGTTTAAACTGCGTTTACGTCAGACAGCTTTTGGTCAACGAGGCGCGAACAGTGAAATGAAAATTGAACAATCAGAATTGATTTCAATTTGATCGAGTCGTTTCCATGATCGATGCCGATTGGCTCTCGAGGTCGTGCAACTTGGTCGCCCAAGAGTTGGCCGGTGTAAATGCTCGAATCGATTAACGTGAATCAGGTGCAAGTCGACGATTCGTGGGAATGGAGATGTGTTCTTAACGCGATGCGATTAATTTCGGTCGGCCGTAGCGCAAAATAATCTGAATAATGATGGCCGACGTAACCCAAAGTTTGCGCCTTGTTCCGCGTGCCATGAACACGGCACGGCAACGAAACGGAACCACCCCGTTCGCTAGGAGATAATTAAGTGCGATCTCGTAGTCTGTACCCCAAGCGAGATTCGAGAACAACGTAATGAAAAAGAGAAAAGAGAAGAAGATGATGATGATGAAGAAGAGTAGAGCTAAAGCAGACAAAAAGAAGGCAGAATTCAGTAGTCGAGCGGTGTAACAAAACGCTTTGGTCGGCGCTTTCGAGTCCACGGCGCGTTTGCATGTCACTCTCTTTTTCGTCTACCCCCTCGCTCCCTTCTCTGTACACTCTTCTCTCAATCTCTCCGTTTCTGTTCTCCACGTACACGTGTATTTACAGTGTGTCCCATTTCACTTGACCATCCCTACGTCGCTGCTGCCGTAGAAAGGGTGTACGCATTAAAGCTGCGCGATTATTACTGTTTACGGGATGAATGAAAAGGAGAACAAGCGGGAAACGTGTCTTCAAAGTTTTCTATTTTGCCCAGAGATTACCACTTTCTTATATATATATGAATTTTCAGATTCTAATTTTTGTCTACATTTTCTCAACTATTTTATCCTCTAAATATTCCAATCTTTTTTAAATATGTGTACCTGTTTTGCATTTTGGGTATCTCGCATTTCTTTTGCACATTCAATCTGTTCATAAACGCATAAATATTTCCAGTCTAGTTTCTCTAGCCAATTATTATTCATACAATGGAGACACATCGACTCATTAAGCTCATTGTATCATGATAGTTATTGTCAGTCAAGTTAAGTGAGACCATCCGCGTAACGTTCTCCTCACTCTGTCAACTCCTCACGTGTTTCTTCACCTCTGTACGTGCCTCGTTCCCTTTGTCTCCGTCTGTCTCACCTGTCTTCGTCTCTACCTGTCCGAGTCTATCTTCAAATTTGATTTTCTCTTAATTCATAACACGCCGGGTTAATCACTATGTTCTGGTTTCTGTGGTTCTGGTAGACGGTAACAATTATTATTGTGAACAAATTTCAACTAAGGAATGCACCTTTTGTTACAACATGTGTTGGAATGTTGTTTGTTGTTTTTTGTCGTAAAGAAGCTTTTGTTACACCCCTCATTATACCCTCACCTGCATGAAGGATATCTTTGCGAACGTTGAAGCTTTCCTTTCTGAACGGTATACATATACTATATTATATTACATTATATTATATAGTTTTATTGCATCGTGGTTTATTCATTAATGCATACTGTCCGATCTCTCTCGATCTTGATCAGCCAGTCGATTAATTAGACCGTACAGATTGTCCGTTGCACCAATTCGAATCGAGGTCCGAGTCGATACTTTTCACATAGAAACTACTTGACGAAATTCTTGTTTCCCTTGAGCGCGTTCTAAGAACGATCGAGTATCGTTCCTGAATGTCATAGAACACTCGTCTGATCATGATCTCTCGTCGCACGAGCGTCCGAGTTCCCTGTTATTGAAATTGTCAAATGAATCTGCGAACATCTCCGAACATGCAGTTGAGGGTAGCCAAAAACGAGATCTCGCGTTCTCTGTTCGTACATCTAAATTTAATACTTGACACGCCCTTAGGGAGTTCAATCAATCTTTGCAGCTTGTTGTCTGGTTCAACGAAGATAAATTAAGTTATCGCAGAGAAACTGGTCCTCGTACTTGAGGCACAAAAATACCCAATAGAGATCCCGGTTAAAATGAGTTAATTGATCGATTCCTCTTTTAATTTTGCTTGGATCCAAGCCTTACGCAAACGTGAGATCATCGTTCTAGAAGAGAATTTCGATAATTTCGAAATTCTTATATTCTTTATGTTCCACTGATTCGCGATGGAATTCGGTACGCTTATTGGGCTACTTTTCAAACGATACGAATAAATAATCAAGAACAGATATTGACATACTAGATTCTCACGATGCATTATATTTCAGATAAAAATGAGTTACATTTTTCTGTGATATTACTTTATAGTTTATTCACGAGCATATGATCATGCTGACGTTTATTAATTTACATGGTAAGTGTTGATCAGCCATTACTTCATACTTAGAAACGTCCATAGTCGGTATAGCAATTTTATTTTCCATTGAGAAGTTTGTGTTTATTGGGATCCTTTAGATTTCGGTTAGTTATTCAATTTCCCCTGTTGAAAATTCGACGTAGCCTAGTTGCCTGATATTTGTAGAAATTCCATCGTGGACCGCTATGGCCTTCGAAAAAAAGATTGGAATTTTTTAATTATCGGTGATCCCCCCCCTCGCGAATGATACACAAGATTTTCTAATTTTGCGGTTATGAAAGCGTCGCGTTTACGTCTCGACTTGTACATAGCTCCGTGTTATGCCGTTTCGATGTTTGATCCAGTGGTCCTGTTTCATTACGTACAGACATTGCAGTCCGCCACGAGGTGAGGTCACGTCATTTACATGTGTGTACAGATGGCTTTAATCGACACAGGTTTTGTAAAGCATTGTAAATTGCTGTTCTCCAACAGAAGCATATATGTGTGTAAATGTTACAAGGAAATTCCGAGGTCTAGCGACTTTATCATTACTATTATTATTATTAATGTTACATGTGTAAGTAAATATGCCAATGTACCGGATTCCGTTATGTATCGACTTGTCTCACGCGATTCACAATTTTATTATCACGCCAAATGGATCGGCGCAAAATAGGGAAAACTGTATAATTAATATAGCCCGGAAGTCAACTAGAAGTAGCTGAAAGAATATGGAATTACAATATTGGAATTTGCAAGGCGACAAATAGAATTTCTGTTTTGCGCTCGATTGTATTTTTGCACTTTACCAAACCGCAAGTCTCTCGCCTCTTAACCGAGAAATACAACTCCCCCCGTGCTTGTCTCGCGACGTGTACTTTTTCTACAAGGCACATCGTGCAGCGTTTATAACCGATGTTATATCATACTNTTACCAAACCGCAAGTCTCTCGCCTCTTAACCGAGAAATACAACTCTCCGCGTGCTTGTCTCGCGACGTGTACTTTTTCTACAAGGCACACGTGTAACATCGTGCAGCGTTTATAACCGATGTTATATCATACTGCGAATAATCGGTACATGGAAATAATACTGATAACAATAAAAATACATATTAAGTGTATTGAAACTTAATCTTCGCTGTGCGATAACGGTTAAGCTTATCGGCTGTTTGAAGATTAATATCTTCAAACGATATTCTAACAATTTCTCGGTTAACGGGTTAAGCGATCGTGCTCACAGTTGTCGATCTGTAATTCTGCGAGTCCTCCAAATTCCATGCATAAACCGCTTGGGATGCGCTTCGAGTCTGTCTCTTCGGGCAACGTGAGAGTCCCAGCGAAGCGAGTCGCCAACGGATGGACCTCCCGCGGTTCTGGCCTAAACGAAAGCTCGCACGGCCAGTCCATACCCCACCCGTGTAAAACGATAAGAGACACGAAATTGTTACCGCGCCACACGTTGTGTATCTGGGAAGTGATCTTTCTTTGTTGTACGTATATAGATGAGAGTGTTGCACGCGAAAGCGGAGACCCGGTGCGGCATCGACGCGACAACAAAACGAGCAGCGGGTATTATTTACGCTGGCGCATTGTGTACGAAGATATAATAAAGCACGAACTGCTGGAAACATGCACACGTCACCACCAACGTGATTTCTCTTCTCTCTGTCTGTCATATATAGATGTTACATGTGAAACGCACACCTACACGCGTACACACAACCGATTGACTGCGGGCTCCGATCTCTTTCTCGATTTTCGCACGCACACCTGACAACCTGTACGATTATTCTCGTTGTACGTGTACCCGTGTGGTCGTCACAGTTCACGGCAATCTTTGATAATCGAGTCGGGGTCGCACGTGACATTAACATATTCGAGATCCATCGATGCAAATGGTTTTTCAGTTAAAAAATACTGCTAAGTTGTAGCAAGGATAAATATTAAAATGATCGTTCATGCAGAAATTTCGTGATACAGTGCTCCCATTCAGAGTATTTCTATCATTATACTCTAAATTCTTCCGCCGGAATTACAGTCCATTATTACACGATGCGTACATCGTCTCTCGTGAAGTCTCGAATGTGTTAACGACAAAAACTTGGAAGTACCTTGCTTATAAATGTTACATGTTAAATGAATAAAAAAACTGTTCGCTTTTTTCCGTAATTGACACGATCGATGTACGATACACAGGCGAGGTCAGACCTAAGTTTTGCAAGTTACCTCGTTAACAATTGTCCCAACACACAACAGTTCCATTTTTGGTAAAGTGTTCTTCACACACGTTATTTCAGTACGCGTGGATCAATTAGGTAAATTTTACGTATCTGTGTCTTTAGCCTATTCTCCTCGCGTCGGCATTATTACCTAGTTATTGTATATGTGTACAGCTTGTACCTTCGAGCAAAATCAACATCCGAGAGACGTGCATGTTGGGAATCCGTGTGATAATGAAACCATTATCAGGTTGGAAATGAAAAATGCTTGGAACCGTGTGAACTTCATTTATCCAGATTTTCGGTAGAGTACTCCAGATTTTCCATTTCCACGTCGGTAACGGTATCCCATGTATACATGTACGACATGCTCGAAGCTCGCGTTCCTCGCACCGAGTTCTGTCGGTTTTGCTTGACGGTACGCGTTCCTTTCTTTGCATTTTCACTTGCGAGATGCAGGGCCAAGGCACCGCTACGATAAACAGGTGATGCACCCTCTGGTCCGAGAGCGGTAGGGAGAGAAAGAGAGAGAAAGAGCGAGCGAGCGAGAGAGAGAGAGAGAGAGAGAGCGCGCAGCTCCAATGGAAATCGGGCAGAGAATTTCAACAGCGTCAGCAGCAGTCAGTCCACCAGACGAGTTGTCGATAGCGCAGTACCTGCTATACATACGTATATACGTGTCACTGTGTAGAAGTTTTCGTGTTTCTCCGCTCCTTTCCCAGATTTTCCAACTGTTTGTCTATCGTTCCCCGTCCCATTTCTCTTTAGCTCCCTCCCCGAGTAGAACGTAGTTTCTTTTCTTTTTTTCTTCTCTTTCCCTCCTCTCCGATGCACGCACGACAACCATTCAATCATCATTTCCGTCGCACTATATTCCTCGAGTTGTTGAAAGATCCGCCGGGGCTATTACACTCTTCGCAGTTACTTCGCGGAAACAGTGCGGCTTGAACTTACGGACCAGTTTCATAAATGTTTATATGTTATTAAAAAAGTATGCATATTATTAATATGCATTTTCTTTTAATAAAACGTTTCATTTTTTATCAGGTCATATTCTATTAATAATCTTCTCGGATGAAAATCAGCGAATAAAGTAGAATCGCCCTTATGAAACTGGTCTCGGAAACTTTTGTTGTCTGTCTACCTTTATTCTCACGTACATACATACACGAACCGTTAAATGTTTCCTTCTTCTATTTCTATAGACGAGTAGTACATTGTTTCTGTTTTACGTGTTTGTACAGTTTTCAAATCGTGCACCTGCGATTATTATTATTATCCAGGCCGCATTGTGACCGTGAAAGGTTCTTGCGGAGACGAAAAATCGCGCGACTAACCCGGCACGTAGTTTCGAATTTATGTAAAAATAATCTGTGACGTTGCTCGATCGTTTTTTCGATAAATTTTTCGATTTTCCACGTATCAGGAGTCCGATTATGTACCGTTCCCCTTTTTCGCGTGTATAACTGTGAAAAAAAAAGATAAAAACGTGTCGGGAATTCCTAGCAACAATCGATTCACTGAAACGACGCGATGCGACGGGAAATACCGTGACATCTTCGGCTCTCCAGCTCGCATCTCGACGACCGTTTTCGTATGTTCGCCTCGACCGTACGAGAGCGGTAATCGCGACCGACACGACGACGCGCGTAGAAAGTTCGAGGGGGAGAGCCAGAAGGGAAACCTGCATGTGTCACAGCAATGCGCGCCGTGAAATCTCGGAAGCGTTGACGCGACGTCCCCGACGTAGGTGCCACCTTGTCTTTCTTTTTTGTCTCTCTCTATCGGTTAAACTCTATTGCGAACGAAACGAGAGGGGACCGACTAAACGAACGAATAGAGTTTCGGCGCATCCGACTGAGGTCAAGTTTTGATGAACATGTTAATTAATCGATCTTCCTTTTTTCTGTTTCTTCAACGCTCTAGTTGTTCAGGATTAAGCCTCTACCAGTGTTAGTAAGTACCGCCACTTGATCTGGTGTGATTGGACTGCTGTAGTTAGAAGGCTATGCGTTTATCATTACATACTTACGTATACCCACATATACATATTATTACTATTACACTTGAACACACAACAGCATATTGTATACCGTGTGCGGTGTGAGTCTGAGTAAATACGCCCTGATTAACAGTACTTATATCACGCCGGGGCTAACGATCAGAGACCGGTGACAATGCTCGTGCGTTGACCAAATGTCGGCTGCTTCTCTCTGCCTTTGCCGTAATTGTTAGCGTGCTAACTCTGCGTTTAACCGTGCATCCGTTTTCGTTAATTATATAGACCATGTGCAAGAACGAATTGAGTATTGGCAGCAACAGAGATATTTACGAAAGTCTGAAATTTACCCAGACCCAAGCTGCACGATCATTCGATCACTCTGATACACCATCGCAAGAATGTAGGCTTCCTCGTTTGATTACTCAATTTCTTTCTTCATTTCATATGTCTTTTTTTTAGCCCTGTGAAACGAGCATCATATGTTCGAATAGAAATCTTTACCTTCTGTCCGTCTCTTTCTCTTTCACCTAGAGTACTTCAATTCACGAGAACCCTTCTTCTTCTTCTTTTTACTGCTAATGCAACGAAACACTGTTATGGCGAGCCTCGTAGCCACTCGGAGGCGTAGATGATTGTGCGATCATTCAACCACCACGATTAGATTTAGCCGTAGAGACTAGGCCTGTACGGATATGTTAGCCTCTCCTTCAACTTTTACTCTCACGCTTAATCCTCGTCCTGTTTTTAACACGGATCCTCAACAATACTTAATTCAACGTGGATGAGAAAGTCTTTTTCTAATCGTACTCTCAATTATTCGAGCAGCATAATTAAATATTATTCAGAAATGTCATACTTGCTTGACGCTTGTCTTTCTGTGTACCGCACATTCTTCTAAATTCTTTTAAAGAGGTAAGAAATAAAACTCTATGGACATTTGCACAAGCATGATTAATAGTTTAACACTTTTTGTACCTACTATTTAAATTCGAAATGATGAAACTTATTGATAGCTTTTTATCGGAAACATTTCTCTGAAGCAGTATGAAAAGACTTTCTCTTCGAATCTTCCTACCCGATTCAAAAGACCTATTTTTTTAATCCAAAAATCAAATTCAAAACGGTGCAAATAATTGAGATGCATTCTTTGCGATTAAACGCAAACTTTAAAATGAATTTTAGAAGGTGGTATGCGTGCAGGGCTGGTTCTCTGGCAAAACACGTAATCTTCATTTTTCTTCGCTCACTCTAACACATCCCTTTGAAATCGCATCGTTCGACTACCGTCGACCGAACTTGAAATTGCGAATGGTGTTCGCGTGCAACTCCATTGTCGCACTCAGCATTACTATCATTACTCTTACTCCTTCGTATGCCGTATTTCTTATTCGCACATTTGCGCTAACGTTTATAAGTATTCGGTTAAGCAGCCTCCGAACGATTTAACTCGCGAGAATTGTAGATCGAGTGCCACTTGTGGTTTGGAAAGTATCATTCTTTACGTTTCTAAATTTTCTACCTTCAGCCGCTTCTCACTGTTTGTTCAAATATCGAATATAAATTGTTTAATTAAAATCGCGGCGAATAATGAAAACGAAACACCTCTTGACTTTATCATGCATATATTCAACTTCATTCACCACGATGCGCTTTCGCCAAGTGACATGGCTATATGCTTGTACTCTGTCAGGTGTCCGAATACTTGTGAACGGTAGTGTACGTAGTGCCCGATTGCATATTCTGCATATCGCGCATCTTTTCAGCGTGTATGTACGTATGCGTATGCGACGTGTGTCAGTGTGCTGTGTACCACTGTGCAGCATCTAGTGCTTCAGCTTACTGTTAACGATAAGAATCTAGGAATGGACATGTTGAACCAAAAGAAAATGAATCGCGTGCCCATGTACACATATGTATCGCCATATGAACAAACGTTGCTTCTAACTCTGTAATAACCGCAACGTCTTTCTTATTCTAAACGAACGTAGGGGCACCGATACGAGTGATAGACTATCAAAAACACAGAACAGGAATAAAGTTAAAAATAAATTCAAGTGAAACTTGATTAAATGAAAATTAAATCAATTTTTAGTTTGTTACTCTTGCTCGATATAGGTATTTTTTTTTATATATTTTAAATCATTTATTTGTTATTATTTCCAACGAGCAATGCAAATATTTAACATATATCAAATTCATGGAAAAACGTTGCCTTCTTTTCGCTCGCGAATTTAGTTATTAAATTTTGTACACAATTCAATTAAAAATGGAACTTCGTCGCTGCTCTTGAAAAAGTATATAAATATAGCAGAGTACACGTAAAAAAGAATAAAACTAACTGAATGTCATCCCGTAAAATGTTTCTAATTTTTAAATGACGCGACAGATTCGTGCTGCGCGTCGATCGCTGGTTGCAATCCGAGCTAAACGCAAAATTTGTACGTAAATCAGCCGTTGCGCTTGCTGTTAGCCGTAACTAAATTGAACGAGACAGAGAAAGAGAAATGGAATGCGAACGTTCGAGAGACACACACGCAATACAACTACTGGCGCGCTTGCGTTTGCCGCATCTCCGCTTACGTTTCTCGCAGCTATTCGATATTTTAATTCACTTTCGATAGCCACCGTAAACGTATAGCCTAGCTGACCGTAAGTAGCGATCGATATCCGGCGTAGAACGAAACGTTTCGGGCCGACAATTCATTTCTCCGGCTCTCGTAGCAGCCCCCGAATCGGTGATCCGAGTGTGAAACTTGTCATCCACCCTGTTACACGTGTATTCTAAATCCCCCACACCCCTGACATATACAAATAGGTAATTAACCGTCACGAGTCAAATTTTCTGCACCGTTAACGTTCTCTCCGTTTTACGTTAACCCGCGTCACAGTATCGAGAACTCTTGATGTCGTTCCACCGATTCCACATAGGATCACAGACTGACACAGCAAACCAATCGAAACCGCTTCGAGGGCCACTCGTATGTAACTAACGATCCGATCTCTGTCTCTGTGCACCGGCAGATATTCGTACGAGCGCAATTCGACTACGACCCGTTGGAGGACGAGCTGATACCATGCGCGCAGGCCGGGATCGCGTTCAAAACCGGCGACATCCTGCAGATCATCAGCAAGGACGATCACTACTGGTGGCAGGCGCAGAAGGACAACGCGGCCGGTTCCGCGGGCTTGATACCTTCGCCTGAACTACAGGAGCGGCGCATCGCTTATATGGCAATGGAGAAGAACAAACAGGAACAAGGTAAGGGTGTCGTATCTCGTACGACGTAATAGTCTAGTGTGTAATAGTGAAATCATTTGGTATATAAGCCAGGATTATTTTTGGTCTAACGGTGTAAAAATAATTGTTGATCAAAATTTGTTATAAGCAATTTTATTACGAATTGATTCCCTGCTAAGTACAATTACAAAAGATATGAATTATAAAATTACGCAAATTATAATTACAAAATGTATAAATGGATAAAGGAAAATGGATACTAGAAATGGAATATGTGGTACTTTGTCATGTGTAGAATGCACACTAACAATTCTTTATATCCCATAGTTAATTTTCACGTTTAACTAACACTGATTTATATCCGGACAGAATAAAATTTATTAAGAGCAACTAAAGCAATATACCTAAACGTAATGGATGAGTACAGCAGGAAGAGAACTGTACCATTTTTTTTTTTTTTTACCTGTAACGTACGAGTTCAGGTTAATTATAGGTTCCAGCAGATCGCACTCTGTCTGATATATACATAAACGAGAAACGAAACGTCCGTCGCGCGATTTCCCATCACCGATCCATTATTATCAACCCTGGTCCGTCACATTTATGATCCTCCGTTTAATCTCCACTCCCTATTCTCGCTATACTGCCATTAAACGAATGCGCTGGTGAATACGATGTCATGTATGTGTTGTTAGATGTGCGCAGGTTTTTCAATGGAGCATGTAGTTTCGTTCGATGTCAGTCATAGTCATGTTTATCGCGTAATACGGAAAACCTGCCAACTTGGTATTTTTCTCGTTTTTTTTTCTTCTCTATCGCGCGAATTAAATAAATCGACGATACATCATGCATGGTCACGAGTAATTGAAATATGAATATCAATTTTAAAAGCCGGGCCTCGAATCTGAGGGCCTCTCCCCTCTGTTCGGCTCGCTACGAAAATCTCAAATTTTTCAGTCACTTCGTTATTAGAAATTAAGTACATACGTTCCTACCTGTCTCATTGTACATATGTCATTAATTGTTGTACATAATACATTGAATTCAATTTTTTTAAATGTAGATAATTATCATAATTACTTTCTAGGATACACGTTAATAGGGTCAAATATAATGTTATGAATAATCTCAATGAAGATCATATTGTCACGAGTCAAATTTGGAGATAATTCATTGTCAGCATTTATAATTCGCTATGTTAAATTAAGCGACGCTTTTTTGTAAGACTTCCTTTCTAAAACAGCTTCAATGCGAAGAAGTATTAACAGGGAGAAAGATATACGTGTGATTGATCGCATAACGAGATTCGTTAACGTGATTAGCACGATTCAGGACGATAGATAAAAAAAAATGATGTAGCTTCAGTAAATACAGATGTTGTTGTGTGTTGTGCGGGGCTAGATGCTGAAGGAGAAGGAGGATGTTCTTCTCACACCGAAGGCTGCGACGGTTCGACAGGTATGACTCTGCCTTCAGGTAGACTACGCGTAGAGTCACAGTAGAACCGTGTAGTCCGCATGTAATACGACAATGTACTCGTTCCGTGCTTTCAATACACGCATCAAATCGACAAAGCGTAAAAGGCAACACACAAACTTTCAGATATAATATAAAAGATCTAAAAGGAAGGTAACGTCAAATGAAATATACGGAAGACATCAATTTTATTAAAGAACGTGAACAAGCGATGATTTTTTTCTGTGCGTCAAATCATACAGTGCATTCCATCGTCCAGAGATTATCCTTGAACATACATTCCATTCAAGATTACATGAATTGTATATTTCAGGATTGCAAAGGCCCTAGGTGAGGAATTATGATAGCTGACGAAAGGAACGGATCTCATCATCCGTTCTTTTTAACGATCAAAATATTCTGGTTACACAGACAATTAACAGGAAACGTATAAACCGATGTAAAATTTTACCAAAATTATATAATAACAAATTACACAAAGTATTTTGTAAATATTAGACAGATTGATGATCCAGTCATCGTCTTTTGCTAGTCTGTAGTTAGAATTACATCTGATTTGTAGCTAAGGATTTGAGGTATTAACGATCTAAGATGTATAATAGCAAGAGAAGCAAATTATTTCTCATTCGACATGTATGTATGTACATATCTTACATAATTATTAAGTTACTTCCAATTACACGTAAGATTTTGAGCGTTAAGAAGCAGTTCACCTTGTCAGCTCACTGTTCACCTTGTCTGCTCTTGTATTACACGCATTGTAACGAGAAAGTAATACATTTTTCTTTCGTCTATTTCTTTTATAAATAAGTAATTCTACTTACAAGCGAGTTATTCCATGTAACGTAACACGTAACATGCTTTCACGCGGCGTGCTTCGATGCATGCTTTCGCTAAACGTTTCACGCACTTCACGCTTGATCGCACGACACCACTCGCAAGCACATCGTTCCAGCATCATTATGCTCAGGTACTGAACGTGAAATATCTATGAAACACCATTTGGAATATAATGCGACGTCCTTTCGGAGAAAATCAGAGACTCGTTAAGTAACAAAATTTACATAAAATCACGAGTACTCTAAATATGATAATTTCAAATTGGATCTTTAATCACGTATCTTAGTATTTTTACATTATCATATAAAATATACTTAAATAAGTCATACTAAAATATTTTATTTTAGTTTGTTTAACTGCGTACATTGAATTTTATCTTATCATTATTTTTCATCGGCTTCATTATCTATCGAACAAAAAATTGAATTATTCTCAATTAATCATTCTCTCCGAAGTTGTCTTCAGAACTCCTCTTAACGAGTTTAAACTGGCAAAATGATCCTTGTAAATGATCCTCCAATGATTAAATCGTTCACGCTTGCCATAATCATGCTCTGGTCGTGACATCGATTCTCGAGATTCTCACAGACACGAGTTACATACCCGACGTAATTACCCTCTGACTTTTCTTACATCTTGTGACCTGCTGGAACACCCGTCTCAATGGGAATCCCACACCCTCCTTTATGGTCATGGCTTTTATGTAAACTGGCTGATTGAATGAGATCTCTTTACCATTAGAGGAAATATGCTTACACAGTGGATTGACGTTATGTATTTAACGGAAGTAGCATTGTTATTCACTTATATTTTTGCGCGTTAAATGCTAACTCTTATACAAGGAAGTTGATGCCGACTAGCGATGATACGTATATAGCTCAGTGTTTACAGCAGCCTCTAACACACGTTGTACACTTTCAACGAGTTTTGAGGAACGTACGTTTATTGAATGGCATAACTGTTGATTGATAAGTTACTATATATATTTTCTGTTCTCGTCTCAGGAAAGTAATCCTCTGTCGTCGATTATTTATTATTTACCTGTTGTAATTGCTATGTAACATAAGAGCATACTTACTTAACGATCTACGTGCACAGTTCTCTTTAGAGTTGAATATTGCATAACTTTGTTTTATTATCATTCAAACTGAAGCCGTCTCGCCAACGATAGAAAAGTTTCAAATTGTACGAAGAATAAAATGCTATGAATCAAAATTCGTTTATGATCTCTGCGATCTCAAATATGCTGGAAACTCTACAGGGATTTGGCAATGGGACCAGAAACTATTGCTTTACAGGATACGGCGTTTTAAATGAATTTGTTCGTTCTATAGTAATTTATAATCTGTCTTGAATTTCCAGTGAATTGCTCAATATTTGGCCGGAAGAAGAAGCAGTACAAGGATAAATATCTCGCGAAGCACAACGCGGTATTTGACCAGCTGGATCTGGTCACCTACGAAGAGGTCGTTAAGCTTCCCTGTGAGTATCTTCGTTTATGTAAACTGCGTAAAGTCTATTGTTCGTTAACTTGCAGAATATATTTCTCATTGTAATTATGTTTCTTTCAGATCCTGCATTCCAACGGAAAACATTAGTCTTACTGGGAGCTCATGGCGTTGGTCGTCGTCAGATAAAAAATACAATTATTGCTAAGCATCCTGATAAATATGCCTATCCTATTCCGCGTGAGTATCAGCACAGATTATATGGTTAAAAAAATTTCGGTGTATAAGAGCACAGTATAAAATATTCATGTCGTACGTCATTCTCCAGATACAACGAGGTCTCCGCGAAACGACGAAGAAAATGGTCGGAATTATTACTTCGTATCACACGATGAAATGATGGCTGATATTGCTTCCAATGAATACCTCGAATACGGTAAGCAAATATGTACATACATACACGTAGAAATCATTGATGTAAGAATTATCGGTCAGATGGATTAATGGAAAACTTTATATTTAACGGTTTATTATATTTTTGTGCAGGTACGCACGAGAACGCGATGTATGGAACGAAGCTGGAGACGATCAGAAAAATTCACGAAGAGGGTAAAGTGGCTATATTAGATGTCGAGCCGCAGGCGTTGAAGGTGTTACGCACGGCGGAGTTCGCGCCTTACGTCGTTTTCATCGCGGCACCGCAGTTCCAAAATATCGCCGACGTAAGTAATGAATATCGATCGGATTCGCTTAGCTTAGCGTTTTCCCGAGGGAATCAGGCTAACTGCCTTCCTCGGATTAACTAATTGCGCGATTAATCGATCGTTGACGAAATTACGGAGCTTCCACGCTTCCGTTTCAATTGAATTTAGCTACTGGAATAAACCGTGCCACGAGTCAATACGGCTTCCGAAATAATTTCAAAGATATTAAACGTCAAAATGAAATAGAAGAATTTCAAATAATTTCGAATGCTACGACACTTTAATTTCATTTCCATGCATTTTACAAAATTATATTTCGGTTTATTAAAACTATTTAATGATTATTTCAGTGCGACGGAAGCCTGGAAAGACTGGCGAAAGAATCGGACTCGCTGAAGCAGGCGTACGGCCATTTCTTCGACCTGACCATCGTGAACAACGAGATCGACGAGACGATCGTGCAACTGGAAGCGGCGATCGAACGGGTGCACACGACACCGCAATGGGTGCCCGTGTCCTGGGTCTACTGACAGCGAACCTCGCCAATCCGTCAGATCACTAACTGCAATGGCTCGTCGAATGTGAGACAGTGATCATCGAATCGCGATCCACCGAACGACCGGTCCGTTTGCGATCGCTTTGCCGCGGCCACGCGAGCTTAAAAGGAATGAAAAAAAGAGAGAGAGAGAAAAAGAGAAATCGAAAGAAAAAGCAACCCGCCTGTTCGCAATGAGTTCGCGGTGTGTCGCGGGAGATCACCATCTATGGTTGACCCGGGACTGGCCCAGGCGTCGTGGAAACACGTCGGACCAATCGAACGAACGAATTTTGCGTCAATTCTTCGATTGATCTACGGCATACGAGATCTCGACTGGAATGCGTGACTTCGACCGTGTGTTCATCGACTTTTTTCATTAATATTCATTGATATATCCCCCTAACTGTATCGATTCGACCGTCGTTGATTGTTATCGGAGTCCGCGGAGAGAGCCGGGGAGACGGAACTGAACAATTGGAGACCGGTTTTATCCCGAGGCGCGGAATACGACAATCAAAACGCAGCGCAGAATACGTAAATACGTTTCGATTTCGATATACATATATAAGTTCCAGAGAACTAACGTCGCTTCTTCGGTAAATGTAAGCAATACGATTTCACGTATCGTCTCGGTTAATGTTAATCAATTTCGACGAGCGGTGATTAACCCATTTGCATTGTTCGGATGGATGAATGATGTGTGTCGTTCTTATTCGAATCTTATCGAACTTTTATTTGAGTACAAAAACGTAGGGAACTTAACGATCGACAAACGAATTCGACATCGCCATTAATATCGTCAATCTATCGCCTAACGCGTAATGTTTCCTTATACGGCACGTGTAACATCGACATTTCCAACGTGGTCCAAGAACATAATGAACGTGTGCATTTCAGCTGCAAGTGGGTTAACAACGGAGTTCATTTCCCCGCGATTATTTCGATCGTGCAGTTTACTCTCTTTTCCTCTCTCCGCGCCGTTTCGCTCTACCGTTCCGTTTTCTCGCCGTTCTGTGATCTCTTGTTTCTTGCATTTTATCCAGACATTCCTCGTGCCACGTATAGTGCGCGTACACGAATTTATCGCTAGTTTCGTCAGTCTGTGCGGTCTGTACGTAAGAGATACAATGGTAACGACTCGAGTTGAAGAATAAGAAGAATTCGAGGATGAGCACCGAGCACGACAACGTTTGCCTTCCGAAGATCGTACGTACACAAGAGGATCAAAAAATGTCGAACGGTCGTTCGAACTGTTCATGAATGTTGACCGAGTGGACACGCTTGTTCTTGAAACTGAAGGGGAGATGAATCTGTCAATCGACTATCCGTAAGCTGTAATTGCCTCCTATCGTACTCTCTTATAACTATTTACACAAAATGAAAAAAAAGAAACTCTAGGACCGCGCTGTCCGATAGTCCGCCGCCGCTATCCCACCGTTAATCGTCAATCTTCGTCTGTTCAAGTTGAAGGATAACCGGACTATCGACGGCTAGACGTTTATCTATAACTTTAAGCAGTAGAGAAACTTAGCCGATTTCGTCTAGTACTTCTGACATCTGACGGGTGTTCATCCGACGATGAACTATTCGTAAATTATATGCGCGAGCGCTGTTCTCTTCTTTAGCTACCGTTTCCCTCTTATTTCCGTTTGATCAGCAAACTGAGGTCAGTTCGATTTCGAGACTATGAACTTGCTTATTTTCAGTTCTTCGCCGAGTCTAGGACGTCGTACCGTGCGTTGCATTTATACCGTTTCCGAATTGACATCAGATTCGTTATTATTGCGTTCCGAGTTCGAGTTGAAACGCATGGAGCGAACGTTTTAGGAGCGGCCGGCGATTATCAACGAGCTATTATTCAAATACGGGATTACGTTTCGACACGCGATCACATGTAACACACACGTCGACTGTAATATCACTCGGTTCGCATTGCACCCTCGTACAAAGCGCATAATCGAATGACGAAGTAAAAGAAACGCGATTTACTATACGATATTTATAACACGTAAACTCAAGTAAATAGATAGATCTACCAACTATATGAAGTAATACTATACACCGTCTTGTATTAAAAGGGGAAGAGGAAGGTGAAAACAAATGAGAAATTAAACGAAACTCTAAAGACACGTAACAACACAGATTTCAGCTACAGTGACACACTCGTAGACGTTCACGGAAACGTACATACACGTGCATACAGGAAACACATAGACAGAATATAAATACACGTACGGAGAAGTAACGTGGTTTCACGCGAAGCAAATGTAATAAATAGATAATTAATTACAAACGATTCAATAAATTAATTGTGTAACTAATTAAATGACTAAATTATTAGGAGACTAAATAGGAAATTTGCATAATGCAGCCCGTAGAGCGAGGGAGTGAATGCGTGTGTAAGTACGTACGGGTATGGTGTGAAGCGTTATTGCTATCCGCTGATGATTCTGCGTTGTGATCGAACCATCGCGCGGCTTTATTCAGAACCTTGTTCAAATTACGGCTCAACTAACTTGTAAAGAACTCGAGAGAAACATACGACCGCGCGCGCACACACGGTATATACACAAGTTACATGCGTACCATATAAATGATATACACAACTACAAAGAAACGCATAGATTTTACTACGTTCTTCCTATTCGAGACACGATTAATATTAGTCGTCAAGCGTGTAATTATCCTTTATTGAGACGCGATACGTTATTCGATGGCGGAATCGTCGAGCTGCAGACCCACCGCGTTACACACGAAGACACAAGTCTGAAAAAAAAATCTGTTGAGAGAGTGTGAGAAAGCCGAGAATTATGACATAAATTATTGCGGAACACGTGAGAAGAAAAAAAACAAAGACCTTCGAGAGAAGATCCGTGCCGGTACGATCGTTTTGTGTGAATGATAGACTCAACTCGAGATGCAAGGAGAACGAATTTTCAGTGATTTTGTAATATTTCTTATAAGTTGTAGCTGCCATATCCAGTAAAGTTAAGTACTAGGTGCCCTGGATGATTATCTGACGACGGCTGTCACGATAACGATTAATTAAAACGGTGACGATGATTGTGGTGGTTGGTGATGACGATAAAAAGAAAAAAAAAGAAAAAATGACGACGATGATTTCGCGAATCATCGGTCGACGATCCTACGTGCTCCTGCAAGTGTGTGCCCGCGACTTTGGATGAGCTACGCTAAGATGTTGAAAGACGACGGGTCTAAAGAAAACAATAACGGTTCATTATAATTATGTAATTATAAATAAGAAAAAGAGACTAAGAATATTATAACACGTTGTTAATTGAATTAATAAAACTAGCCCGAAGTGTCTAAGAAGCTTGTGTTTGACCAGCCCCCATTAACACGAATGAAGAGGATGTTAATCGTAGAGCGGATGAAAAATAGAAATATTCTTTAATAATCACGATACGGACTTTTTAAAAGCAATCATATTTTTTGTACATATTTATTGTATATAATACTACATTGTTCAGACATGTCGATGTTTCCTTTTTAATGGATGCTTCCGCGCAGCGTTATTTTTTCTTGCCAATACCGATGGCGGGATTAACGCGTCCAGCTCCGAGCTCTCTGTCTTATTACAATTATCCTGATCCATGGGGAACACGTACTCTAAATCGATATCGTACCTTTACGGGAAAAAAAATTATTTTGAATTTATTAAGTTTAAGACAGAATTTACTAAAATGAAATGTTGGATGTTACAGTTACCTCGGCAATTTTTCACGCAGATAAGAAATAACGTTAGCTCCCAAGCTTGGTTCTCTGCTCATGATGAAACTAGACAAGTATCGAGGACTTTTGCTCTGCTCGGCGCAGTGCATCAGTAATGACCATGATTTGTAGTCAGAATCTAACACATACGTATTGTACACTCCTTCATCTGCGGAATATAAATTACTCTTATAAGGTTACTCTTCTTCCTAATTGAGAAGAATTTATAAATAAATGGAAAAAATATTTTAAAAAAGTGCAAGATAAAGATTAAAAACGTGTGAGAAGTACGAAATTGTGGAAATTGGTGAAAGTGAATCGTTGATTTACATGGATACTCGGCGTGCACCCAATGGGCGGGCAGCTCGGGCGAAGGTATCTTCCAGGTGATGTTGCCGACAAGTTGCTCGTTAATGGGATCGTCGGTGAAGCTGTAAGTAAAGTTCATGGTAACCTCGGCGCTCTCCGGTGAAATGGACAGTTCAGCTCGCATACATCTATACGCGAGTGCCTCCTCCGAACTCGCATAGTATTGCACTATGTACCACGATCCGAGAAACTACAAGAAATCCACAGGTACACCAATAAAACTAATTTCATCTGATAAAAAGCATGAGTCCTTATCCTAATCAAATACAACAAATTGTGCATACATGCAAAATATTTTCCTAACAAAATAAATATAGTATTTGTGTTTTATTATACGTAAAATGAAGACGCAAGAAAATGTTGTCGACAATTTATCATATTCTCATGTCGTAGACTGATTTTATAATTAAAAGTACGACATGTACTGTAAACCCTTTATGCGCCGTAGCGTGTCTTCACGGCTAATCTGCACAGTCGCTCACGCCTGATACTTTTCTCGTTGTTCGCGTTGTAACGTTAATCGAGATGCAGGCGCTGGTAATGGACCTGCTCCGTTAAGGACGAAAACCCCGAGTGCCCGTACACATGAAATGCGTAATGCATGAGCAAAAGTATTTTAGCATAAGTAAATATGCCTACATTTATTTAGCATACTTGCAGACATTTGCTTTACGCGAGCGGAAATAAAAGAACTAAATGGATATCATTCGGAATTTGGATTTATTAGCATTTATAGAAGATTCAAATTTATTTCGAGTGCTCGAAATATTTGTTAATCAAGTGTGTCGCTCCTAAAGGTACACTGGTATTAAAAATAGCGTGTACGATTCGGACGATCGCGATAGACGGTTCCATTTTCGAGAATGATTTATGCAAGAGTGGCAAATTCGGTATCGTGGTCCCGTACAAATACTACAGAGAGGTTCGTTGGTGTTTACGTGGGGCAGGTCGTGCAGAACTGTCGTTCTGTTTCAGCATGCAATGCAAAATTGTCCTCCTTTCTCTCTGTCACGCGTTCGTCCGTTTCGCGACGATTCATCTCTGTCTCGATTATTATCGCTGCACGTTGATAATATCCCGGTAGACAACAAACGAAAATTCACGGAATTTCATCCGGTCGGAAACTTCTTCTCAATCATTATGAAATGAAAATTATATTTTTTTTATTTAATGTAAAAGGAAAATTATGATAAATGTAGACGATTTGGCTTAATACGAATGGAAAATTGGTATTTTCAGAGATGATTTGTTTATAAAGTTAAAAGGGTAAAAATCGATGTCGATATCGAGGTTGTCAAAGCTCAGATTGATAATGAAAATAAACGCTCTAGCATGAAAATGTAGCTCTACGCTCCGGCTATTTTAAGTTAAGTGGTCACTAAGGAAAATACTAACGCGTAGCTTAAATGTCATCGTTTATATGTAGCTTACTGTTTCCCAAAGCGAGGAGATTGCCTGTTCCCGTTATCAGTTCCGGCTAAAGTTCTTACGAAAAATTACTTCAGATATATGCATACAAACTATACTTACACAAGTAAAATCGATTGTTCGTGTTATTCTGCACTTTCATTTTAAATTACGTTCAATCACTATTAGAAAATATCGAGCATATAATTTTTCAATAGAATTGTTAATAGTAGTTCGCAGGTAAATATATTATTTGTATAATTCATCGTGGATATATTATTCTTCGGAATAATAATTATTATAATTTCTTATGGCTCAACGTATAAACGAAACTGTTATCTAAAGAAAAACGTTCAAGTTAAGTTGATAATCTGAAATTGATAACTCGAGGGATAAAGGTTAAAGAAGAGCAAATGCAGTTTTGTACACGCACAAAGTATATCCGAAATAGCCTTCCCTTAAACACATAAAGTTCCAAAAATAAATTGCCTGGAGACTTCCTTTGGAAGAAGACTCCGCAATATTTTATGCGAATCCGAACACTTGACTACCACAAGTTATGTACGCGTACAGCGTGGTACATCGTATATAAATATAGCCGAACAATTTTATCAACGTATTCGTTACACGTATTATCTACCATTTCTCTGAAATTCCGCGAATATTGTACATTTTTAAAAACTTTATCAATAATACTCATTGAAAAATCTTTTCATATCATATCTTATACTATCTAAATCTTTTAATAATTTAAATCCTTTTCTCTACGAGGAAACGATGAGAAGGAAGTGCAATCTTTCTTTCGACTCGATTGATGAAATCAATTATTCGATTAAATATCAAGTGCAATATACCTTCCATAGATAATTCGAATTAACTGAAACGGGATATCAAGTATCAGAACAAAATTGTAATTTCGGTTATCATATTCGATAAAACAGCTAAGTGTATTCGTCGAACGAATTCTAACTAGTCTCACCAATTATTATTGTATATTCCGCGCGTACATCGGACGGAAATTCGTCTAATCAGAATATCAATGAGCGATAGGTAATTCCATGTCCAAGTAATTAGAGGGAATTCATCGATTCATAAGTGACTGTTAATAGTATTAACAAGCCGACGCGTTCGACAGAGTTTTCGCCGCATACGAGAACGTTCTCTAAAAAGACTGTTACGTTACCAAACTAATAAGACTTGATTATAATCACAAAACTTTATATACGTGCATTCATATAAATTTGTTCGTACAATATATCTCTAATTCCCAAAGCCAATTTGCAAACGAGCCGCAAACGGATTACTCGAACAAGATTCAATGAATAGTTTGGGAAACCGCATTCGATTCGGGTCCCAGTAACAGTATCTCCACCAAATAGTAGGACTTCCGATTAACTAAGTGGTAGCAATTAAACGGCGTACCTCGGATATGTCAAAATTTCGAATGCCCTTCACTTTAGGGCATTTCGTCTTGTCCTCCCGTCTCTTCCACGTACCGGAGGTGAGGTCCAGCAAGCACAGGAACAATAGTATCACTATTACCCGCGTATAAAGTCTCGTTTTTGGCTGCATTCTCTCGTTTAAGCATCTATCCCGGTCGGCGCACACGCGGAACTTACGCTTCTTCTCCCGGTAAGTTTGCCTGGCCGACTAAAGGCCACCGAGTCGGTCAGAATGAAGAGCGGTCGCCGGCGCTCGTGACTACCACTATCTGCACAAACAGAAGAGGGGGTGGTAGTAGTCACTACTATCACGTTCCTCCCTTTGCATTCTTGATACTCTTTCGTTTTCAATCGGCAACTTGTTCCGGACGACGACGACGACGATCGGGACCGTGCGCGCTTAGAGATCCTCGTAACTGGCGCCGGAGCCTAGCCAGGCACAGGACTCCCGGTCGTAGGCGTAATATCGTCGTCACGGCTAAAGAAGGGCATCGACTGTTAGAGAGAGTATGTATGTACCTCGTCCCGTTCGCTCGTATCTTCGCGGTTTTTTACAGTCCCGCGGCGTACATCGCTCCGAGACGTTACCGCGTTCAAGGTAAAACGCGAATAATATTCGACTTACGGGGTTCTACGTTCCGTTCCCGGTGATCGATATATACGTTGAACTGGTTACGGATGGATTAATAATACAATGAGATCTAATGCTAGATACAAGTATAGCACTGGGTTGCTAGCAGCAGATGCCTTATTCATTCGTTTAAGAGACCGTGAGCACTGTTCCATCAAATTGACTTTGCTTGAAATTCTATATAAGTGACTTTCCACTAAAGAATCATTGCTCTGCTGTTATCATAATGTTATCTTATGACATTGTAATGTTCTAAAGTATGCAGTTTCTAATGCTACGTCACTACGAACATGATTTTTACAAACTATTTTAACTACATTTTTAATTCAGTAGTTTAAGAACATATATAAAACGTTAGGTCATAACAGTGCACGATTTACATCTCTTAATTTTTGTAATATCTTTTTAATAACATTTCGAGAATTTCTGAGTAACAATTAAACCATTAAGCAATTCATTACGCGCATAAAATGTATCGTCGTACGTGCTTCTGATGTTCATTGCGACGGACGTGCAATTAACGTACGTATAAATTGATATGCTCTTAATTAATATGCGCCTTCAGACTCGTATACCGCACATGTTCTTTCCCTCCCGCGATCGTTATTCGAGAACCGTTCCTGATAACCGATTCAGTAACAGTTTTCTGAATAACTTCGACATACCGTCTCGTCGAACGAAAGACGTGTTCGAAATGAATGATTTATGTTTCGTGATTCATAGCGAATGATGCGGTACTACAAGTATGTTTTGATCCATTGTTCACGCTGAAACTGTGATATCGGTTTCTGTCCCGAAAAGGATTCGATTGTCCAGGGATGGCGTGAGTAATAGAATTATTGGAAAACTATTGTTCCCGCGGATAATCTTGAACTCTCACGCGCCCTTAATAGATACGATGACTAATGCGCTTCGAGCTCAGAAGAGTCACTATAATTACCTTGTAAGATAACAGTATTTCAAACATAATGAATAAATTATGCGCTGTGATTTTAGTTTTCTTTACTAGATAATCACACGTTCTTACATTTGTGACACGAACGTTGAAAATAATTTTAAACGGACGTCCATAAATTAACACCGATCGGACGAAGCAGATAAGGGCTTATCGCTCACATTATATTTCTTTATCGTACATCCTTTTCCTCTGAATAGCAGTAGCTCGCGTGAAATAATTGACTTCTACTAACGTACACAATTGTCGTTTAAGAGAGAGGGAATATGGAGTAATTAAAAATTGATATTTATTTTTATATTGTACGTATAAAATATATTTGATTCCAGTAAAAAACATTTATTGTACATATTTCGAATTATTGTTAATTAGACGCACTGTATAGGAAATGTAACAGTCCACTTCATCCACACCGTAATCATCACCGTAATCATTGTCGGTACAAGGTCATTTCCATGGCGGTTTCATCTTTTGCTGTTCCCCTTTCGTTGATACTTTTTGTGGTATCGACATGAAATCACTTGTATCTTGCGTTGTCTGAGGAAGGAAACACGACTTGACACACTGAACTACTTGAAGAAAAATACAATAAATTAATTAAATTACCCACTTGACTTATCTCTGGTGTAGGTTGCCACGCGATACTATCCTCGTCTTTAACGCTCGGCTCCTTTTTCAAATAATGCTTTCTCGGTATTTCTCTGCACACTAAGGGCGGGCTCGAAATACTTTCCCGAAATCTTGAAACTTCTTTCACTTGTTGCATCTCAGCGATCTGCGATGTTCAATTAATTTTAAATTATATAACTTCATTTTACGAATCGAATGGAACTTACCATTCTCACATATTTTCGAAGTTCGTCTCTTGACTCTTTCCTACTGGTCAAAGGAGTATCATCCATCGACATCATAGCAACGCGTTCATTCTGATCACGAAAATGTTTTATATCCGATGTATGCGAAGATAATTTTATTGGCTCCTGACACACTCTCGAACAATTTGGCATTGACTCAGACTTCTTTGGACCCCTTGATTCGAATAATTTCTCGGCGTGTATTTTTTGAATAGGTGTTAAATTTTCCATGTTTCCATCTACGAAATTGTGATGAATAAAATTAACTCAAGTGACGAAATTTGGAAGTTTCGTGATCTACCTGATATGATATGTAAAGCTTGTTGCCATTGCTTCTGCATAACTGAATGAAGCTGTTCTGCCAGTTGAGATTTGGCAGCACGTTGAGTATTAAGTTGCGATTCCAGGAAAGATGCCTTCTGCAACGATTCGGCCAGCTGCAGTTCGTATAATCGCTTTTCTTCTTTATGTTTTTCTTCCAATAAATTTATTTCTAATCGATGCCTGTACGAATAAATTCATTTTTAACTGTCATAAACATACATCCAAATAAAATACGTACTTGTCTATAATATCCTTAATTTTTCTAGCTGCGCATTCGGCGATAACTTGTTGTCTATTTTTTAACTCTTCGACAAATTCGGACTCAGCAGCATCCAGCTGTGTTTGAAATTCTTGTAATTTTACTTTTACTACCTCATCGACTTGTTTTTGGTAGATATCCTGCAGTTCAGCTCTAATCTTTTCCTTCTGCTCAGCGAGAAACTTTGTCTCGTCTTTAGCTATTTTCTACAAATTAAAATCAAAGTTAATATTTATTTTTTCAGAAATGAATTATCAATAATTTTATACCTCTGCTTTCTTAGCATCGTCGAGAGCTGAAAGCAGCGAAATGTTCTTCTGCTCCAAGATCGAATTCCTGTTGTTCTCTTCCTTCAGTTTTAATTGTAAGTTTTCCTTTTCTTGCCTAAGTACTATTAATTCCGCTTCACAAGTATCTAACGCTTTATGAATGACATCCATCTCATTCCTAACTTCTCCGCCTTTTAATCGTTCTTTTCCTAACTCCTGCTGGAGAGACTTCAACGCGTCCTCAGTTTGCTTATTTTTTTCCGATAATTTGTTGTACTCTGCTTTCAACTTTTCGCATCGGCTCTCTGCTTCTTGGACAAACGACTTGTAATTTTCCAATTCATCAGCGTGAATCTTTAACAATTCTACCTTCTCCTTTATTGCAATATCACTCTTTTCTTTATACCCTGCTGCGAGGTCCAAAGCCTTCGATAATTCACCTTCGGACCGTTTGATCTGCGATTGAAACTCCGAAATCTCCGATTGATGCTTCTCAGTCACGTTTTTAAGATTCGTTTGCAAACTGCCATATTCATTCTCTAATATGTGAACTCGTTGTTTTAATTTCAACCACGCGTTATGAAACTGTGCTATCAATTCATTTTTTTCATTATCCACTCTGAGTGCCACTGCAACTTTTTCCTGTTGTTCTAACAAACGTTTCTGTAGCTCTTGAATTAGATGCTCGCAGTGCTGTGAAATTATTTATTATATTAATTTACTGGAAATGAAAAGAATCAGTTATAATAATATTTGTATACCTCTCGTCGAAATTTCTCTTCTTCTAATTTAATTCTATGTATCTCTTCTTGCGTTTTATTCCCGTTATTTTCCCAAAAATCTGATAAAGACAGAAGTCGCGACTTCCTATGACAGAAAAAGCGGTTTGAACATCAATTATATCCAATAGTTTCTATAATGACAATACCTTGGTAAAAATTCTGTATTAGTAGAAGCATGAGCAATGCTCTTGGTAAATGGTGTATCATGTGCTTGATTCATATATTGTACATTCCCATTTTGTTGTAAAATTCTGTAAGGGTCTAGTAAATAAGCATTACATTCTGCACTATTTGTTGATGATGAATTGTATTGCGTCGATTCACTATATGATGGAGTAGTTAACTTCTTCTGCAGAGGATCTGTTTGAGTATCTTGTGTACTTATTGAATGTACATTATTTACAATGTCTGTACTTGTAGTGGTTTGTTGAGTACCAGACTCTTTTCTCTGTTCATTTATTTTAACATTTGATTTAGCAGTACTATCTAAATATCTCCGGCCATCAGTTTCTCCAGTCTTTGAGGTTTGGTTCTCTGTACTTCTCTCCCACGTCTTAAATTCTGAGATCATTTTATCAGTCTCGTTCGTATGGAATGAATCATTGTACGGTAAAGATATGTCGGCGAAAGCATCGGGTTTCTTTTTCGATGTAACTAAGAAAATATCATTTGAGTTCTGTGGCTCGAATTCGAGCCTTCGATTAATAGAGTGCCTGTATATGCAGTCCTTGTTCCTAAGACCGTCACTGATATCATTGGATGATACCGAGTTTTGCTCCTTCAGACAGTTGTGCATCGAGACTCTGTTTATTCTCTTTGATAATTCTAACTCGGTAGCTTCCATTTCTTGAAGCAGCTCGTCAACCTCGGATAGCTCCATTTCTTGCATACTAGTTTTCGAATGGGACTGTGGTTGCTCCGTCGTGCTAAGCAAAGTCGAGGTAGACGGCATTGAACGCAACTGATTGAAAGGATGCTTAACGTACATATCATTTGTATTCTGATTATAATTAACTGGACAAGAATAAAGTTCCCTTCCGGAAGAACTAACATGCGGGAAACCCACATTGCAAGAGATAGGTACCACCACAGAGGATTTAGATGTTAGAGAATCATGCTTATTCTTGCCATGGTCGTTAGCATTAGTCGCATTAGTACCCCTAGACACAGGAAAATGATTACCCAACTTCATGTCACTCTGTTGACAATTAATACCCTTTGACAACGAACGAGCATTTGGGGTAGATGGAACAGACAAGGATTGCCAAGGTTTCACAGGCGTATTTTGTAAGCTACAGCTCTCGCTTACGCAGAATCTATTTCTAGGTAACGTCTGCCTTCCAATTGAGCTACTTTGGACCTGTGATTCCAACGAGTGATTTAACAATGTGGTATCTAAACTATTATCTTTAGATTCAATAGCAGAGATCCTGCTCTCTAACGTTTGCATATGTCCCACCAGTTCCGAAATCACTCCAGTCTTTCTACTATCGTAGCCTGACCTCGTCTGATCGCAGCTAACATCTGAAGACGAGGACGACGAGACGAGAAATAAATCAGGCGGTATCAAAAGCAAAACGTCCGTATCATCAGAATCACTCATCATCCATTTGAATGTCCTTCCACCGAAAGCAAATCAAATCCGGTTATCATATACTCCCACCGAAAGAATATTTACATGGTATTTACACAGTTTTTCATACATCCCTCAAAAGGCAGTAAGCGGTGTAAACAAATGATTGAATCCGGTACCTTGTTCACTTAGTATTAAAAGTAGGAATCTCAGAGGTACGAACAATCTGTAATTGTTCCTAAACGATTTCCAGTCATCATTCGTTTCTCATTAATATAAGTACATTATAATACAGTTGTTTCTTTCAAACCAGTCACACCTAACCACATTCATTTCTACTGCAACCAAATGCAATCACTGGCTTGCTATGTTACTGACAGTAGCAAGAGACTGTCTTACTCTGGGGCTATCGACAGATGGCAGTACATTGTACTTTTTAACAGCGCCGAGGAGAGATTAGTAAAGAGTGGAA
>SHCU01000050.1:445867-466038 GCA_004307685.1 Ceratina australensis | reverse complement strand
GAGAACCGAGAAACCCCGTTTACTCGTCTCGTCTCGCATCGAGTTCATTAGGTTCTCACAGTTTGCTTTTGGCAGCGTTTAATCGGAAAAACGTCTTGGGGAATTTCAAAGAAACTGTTGTCCATTTCGAATGCAAAATACTCTCTCGCGCGTTCAGAGGAATTCCAATCTCGATTAATCCGCGAGCCGGTCCGTTTTACGATGTCTTGCTAATTCTTCGGAGATTTAACTCCCCCGGGCGGTGAAGAAATTTAATCGAATGTCAGGTTCCCGTGCCGATGAAATATCGAAATCGTTCGAAATTCGTTTACGTCGGTCCATAAGCTACTGTCTCGTTGGGTGCGCTCCGAGCTTAGGGTGCAACGCTCACCCGGCGACTCTCACGGTAATTGACATCCTCAATTTTACGAGGTTCAATCATTTAATTGAAATACTTTTTCCCGTTGCTTTACGACGCTTGTTCCCTGGTTCGTAAAAACATATACAGGGAGCGAACAAGTACCTCTCCAAAATCTGTTCAATATATCAGTTATTCCTCCACGGTTTTTAAGGTTTCGTTGTAAATAATGAATAAGCAACGCGGAGAGAGAGAGAGAGAGAGAGAAGCGAAGAAAGTGTCAAGTGGTTCTGAAAAAGAAGCAAGGGGTTTGGGTAGTTGGTTCCACTCTATGCCCGCTGCAAAGGCCTCCTGCAATGAATCAACTTATTTAAGGGTAGTTGGATTTCGCGAGTCGATGCACGACGACTACGAGCCACCCTCCTTTCGTCCCTCCTTCTCCTTCTTCAACGTAGTACGCCTAGTGGAATGATTTATAGTTTTCCTTCCGTGGCCACCCATCCGCCGCCCCCACCCACAGGCACCCCCGGCGTAAGCGACACCCTCTGCCAAATACGTACGCAAAATAGTCAGAAATTTGCTGGCCACCAACCCCGACTAACGTTGAGATTCACAGTAGACAAGGGTTGCTCCCGTTTATTAACTAACTCGGTTTAGATATATCCAAATCGAAGCTTCGTTGATCTTTAAAAAATCTGATGAAATGCGACGAAGAAAAGATCTGAAGACCGCGGGTTTTCGGTGTGTAAAGTAGGCAGAGGCTACGGTCACGGATGGTGGCAATAATTAGTCATTTATGAGGCCGTAAGTGGGGCCGCAAATCGGTCCCTCTCAAAGGGACAACGGGCGCAGGGACAGCGCGGCGTTATCTCGAAATTATTAATCATATCGTAACAAAGAAGGAGAGGCGAGCGTGGAGAAAGGGAGAAAGAGGCGCACGAACCACCGACTCCATGGACTTATCTGACACCTTAATCAATTCCAAGTTATTAATTACGGAGCCTGCCCTACGCGGCACCATCAAGCCCCGTGGCACACGCTTCAGAAAGCCACCGGAGCATTGTCTGCGGCTCACAATGCAGTGTCAACACGATCAGAGTCATACCTTCGAGTCATTAATAATTATTTACCGGATCGGGGATTCGAAAGCGTCTTAGAATCTGAAAACCGTGAAAAAAACGAATTTTCAACTGCCGCGAACGAAAAGAAGATTCGGTATTCCTACGTGAAAGAAGAATTCATACGTTTAAGAGGATCCGTGGTCTCATCCTCGCGACGCAACACGGAAAACCTAACGACCAAGGAATCCATTCGGGACGCGGCGCGTTAGGCCAATAAAAAAGCGGAACACAGCCCTCTTCTTGATAGAAGTTGAACGATCGTCTATGCAAATACCTAATCCTTTCGCAGATCCATCCGAGTGACGTTGACGGATTGGCGGGAGGACTTTGTTCCGAGGCGAGCCCGAACAGATTGCAACGCGCGCGACACCATTTGTTTCTCCGTGAAGCGCGGAGAGGTAGGAAAACCTCACGGTGGTCGATTAGCGAGGTCTCTCCGTTAATCACCGATAAAGAGAATGAAAACCGGATGACGTCTTCCCTTTCATACCTCCTCTTTTTCCACGGAGAGCCCAAGGAAAAATGAATATCTGAATTTTATATTGAAAGCGAACGAGCGTTCATAAAGTTTTGGGGAACGTGAGACCTACCGAAGCTCGTTAATCGGTACGTTAAAAAAAGGCAACCGAGGGATTAATCACCGGAGACAATGGCACACCGGGCCGGAAAAATATTTTCCGGTTTTTACGTTTGCCCGGCGAGGGGCGAGGTGGTCCCTGCGATGAATCGAGAAATGAAATCCTACATACTTCGAATTTCTACCCGTACCACCCGGTGGCTATTTTAAATACTTAACGCGGGAGCACAAGTTTTCGCAACCCCTTTCGACCTGTACCGAAATCAAGCGTGACATGACACACGCCGTAATCCGCGCAAAGGGTTGATCCCAGTTTAGCCGGCTGTCCGTAAACCGTGGAACTCGCTGGACTTAAGCCCTGGCAAATTTGAATCCGTCAATCTTGAGCATCCAGGAGGAATACCCGTCCGGCATTAAAAGCTTTTTTTCCACGGTCATCAGAAAGATTTAACCCTATCTCGGTTGAGGACTTAACTTCGTTAGAATCAACGTTGACACCTCCGAGGAGCGTCACGTTATTATACATTTTTTGCGCGTATAAACTTCTTCTGGTCAGATCTATGAGCAGCGATAAATCATTCGTGGACGTCGAAACGTCCTCGATCTTCGTTCGACCGGGCAATTAGACGGGAGGCGGACGAGGAGGACGTAGCGACTGGTGGAACGCGGATCGGAGATCGTGCGGAAAAGCAGGCCGGAATAGGGAGAGAAAACGAAACGACGAAATTACGCTGCGTCGAATAAGGCGAAACGGTATTAAGACCCGTTTCCCCGAGGCTGATGTATCATTTACCAGCGGATCGTTAGGCGGTTTCAATTAGTTTTCCACGCTGCCTCCCCTTGGTCTAACATCAGCGCACAAGGATGGGGAGGGCCAGCGCGGCCCTAATCGCGCGGTACAGTTTTTTCTCATAATTAGGAAAAACTCGTTAATGCGAGTATCCTACTGCTATCGCCTTCCTTTTTATTTTTTCTCTCTTATTTCCTTGCTCTCTGCTAGTTTTCCTTCGAAGGGAGACTTAACACTCGCTTGTTGCACGTACGAAGAAAACCGAATTCGACGAAGAAAGGTAAGTTTCACGCATGCATGAATATTCACAATATTTTTGTATCACGCTACTTCCTGGTTTGCATATCTTTACTTGTTATCGTGATCTGATCTCTCGCAAGAAAATAAAATGAATATCATTAAATGCACTCACCGAACGAACGAGCGCCAGCTGTCCAGAAATCCTTTCTCCACGATGTAGAATAGTTTCTCCGGTTCTTCACACTTCAATATCTCGTTTCTGTTCCTAACGTGGTACAGATCGATCAGCTCGTCCTTCTGCTGCTTCGCCTTTATCTTATCGTCTTTCTTTGCCTTCTGTGCGTTCTCCATCTTCTCCTGCGCAACAAAATATCTGGGTTTTAGTATACAAAAATCGATAGAAGCTGTGTAATCGTATTTAAAGAGAAACTAGAAACGTACCTCACAAATTGAACACGACGCAGATCCGACCAGGTACTCCTTCGATTGTGGAAAGTATTTTCGAAGGATGATCCAAGCTTCACGAGGCACTATCTTTCTTGATGAGTCGGGTGTTTTCAATGCGCCGTGCTCGCAAAGTAAATCCTCGTTGAAGTAAAGTATAACTTCGTTCTCCTCGCCTTCTCTAATTTCCTTCATTCCTTCGTTTTCCTTGTTTCTACTTTTCCTATCTTCACGCGTACTATTCGAATCTTGACAGTCTTCATTCTCGATCTCTTGCTCCATATCTTCGGTGAACTTCTCCATCGCTAACCTCCGCCACGATCTTAACGAATCAGCACCCACGATATAGCTCGTTTCGTTTCTGTAAACATTTTAATAAATAAGAAAATATTAAATCTTAATTCCTATACTTTGCTTTTGTCACGCGAGATACTTACGATTCTTTGAAGTTGCGAACCAGTTCGCTAACTTCTTTGTGATCTCGTTCAAGTGACATCTTGAAGCGAAGCAATTTGTAACGACGTTTCACGCAGACTTCGCATAAAAATGTTTCGTCCAACCGTGGACCACCGCGATATTTCTCATAAAGCAGATCTGCAGCCGCTGCAGGTATGCACTTAGCGCGATTCACTTTTAACGGATCGACTCGAAAATGCGTGCACATCAACGAAGAATTGTCTATAGGAGGTACTTCATCGTTGGGCACGTGCCCGTTAAGCCACTTCGATAGCCAATCGCTTGAAATCCACTGATATTTTTCCCACGAAACGGTATTCGAAATAATATTGAACATATCTATCACAAGTTGCCTCTTCATATTCTGATCTTCCACCTCCTTTTGCTGCGAGAAATATTTTTTACAACAATTGTTAATTAATTGCTTCAACTCTATTTATTGCCTCGATGCTTACCTTCTCTTGTTGGATAGCCAGCAAGCTTAACTCGTGTTTCACGTTCTCCTGCCTCACCAACTCGCGCAACATCGGACTCACTTCCCAACTTTCAAACTCCATCTGTAAAACAACGAAACACATTTACATGTAATTTTCATACGGTAAAAGAGGAATTAAATATACTTGCCTCTTCGTAAACGTCGCGTTCACCGCAGCTCATAGCTCTGTGCGCGGCACCGTTTAAATGTTTATAGTCCACCTTTGAGTTTTGTACAAATGGTTTCTTGCTATTCGCGTTCCGTTGATCTTCTTTATCATCGAACTCATCGTGTTTACCGTTTCGTTCGCCGATCACAGTTTCCGCTTTTTTAGGTAGAAGCACAACNTCTCTTGTTGGATAGCCAGCAAGCTTAACTCGTGTTTCACGTTCTCCTGCCTCACCAACTCGCGCAACATCGGACTCACTTCCCAACTTTCAAACTCCATCTGTAAAACAACGAAACACATTTACATGTAATTTTCATACGGTAAAAGAGGAATTAAATATACTTGCCTCTTCGTAAACGTCGCGTTCACCGCAGCTCATAGCTCTGTGCGCGGCACCGTTTAAATGTTTATAGTCCACCTTTGAGTTTTGTACAAATGGTTTCTTGCTATTCGCGTTCTGTTGATCTTCTTTATCATCGAACTCATCGTGTTTACCGTTTCGTTCGCCGATCACAGTTTCCGCTTTTTTAGGTAGAAGCACAACTACATTTTCTTCTACTGCTTTTTCCTCCGCTTCTTGTTCCACTTGATTGCTAATTTTTGATGATTTCTCGAAGCTATTCGCATCGGAAGCACCGGGAATTGAGTCGCTCTTCTGTTTTCCTTCATCCGACGAATCAGATTTAACTTTCGTCGCATCATGGGCACCATTGGCTTCCGTCTCTAATTTTTTCGGCTTAGTTTTCTTCGTACTACTTGCTCGCTTTTCCGTTGTAACCCTTTTATAAACCAACATATACGCGGTATTGGATGACAGGAAGCCTTTCGGTATGCGTCCTCGTTTTACAACTTTCGTAGTTTCTATAATCATATCTCATTAGTGTCTTATTATACAATTACTATAATGCGCATCGCGGTCATACTCACCGGTAGCTCCGTCCTCAATTCTTTTATTCTGCATTTTCTCCACCTTGTCGTCGCTGAATTGATACCATTCACCGTTCGAGTTACATATATTCGCAATATAATGTCCCGAATGGGCGGATGGACCTTTGTGACTCAAAACTGCGACGAGGCTGTAGAGATGCGTTTGCGGTGGAGCCCTGACGTATTCCGACATATCGAAATCTTCAGGAAATTGTATAAAAGAGTTCAACTTCCTCTTCTGCCCAGAATCTCTGCGGGAAAATAACGCGTATCGTCGAGTGTACTGTACATCAAACGCGCAGGCAAATAAATATAATCATATACCTATGAAACACGAAGCGCATCAACTGTATGTTCAACGTTTCTGGAAGAGATTCTAAACGTATAAATCGGCGGGCATCCTTTTTGTCGTTGCACGTAACGCAGTGATATTGATTCGGTCCGGTCAGTTGCTCCACGGACAAGTATTTCTCAACCGCTTCTTTCAACGTGGCTGCCAGCTGAAGATCCAACTCGTAGAACGTCGTGGATGTTGGATATTCAGTTCCGCATTTCGAGCAACTGCGTCAGACAATAAAACTCGCGGTTATTTAGAGTGAATGATCGTCTCTCGGTCAGATCAGTTGATCGCACCAGTCACCGCAGCGAGCAACGTGTCCTACCATGTTCTCATCGTCAAGATCATCAGCATCATCATCGTTTAGGACAATTCTCATTTGTTTTCCACTTCAGAAAACCCACCAATTGATATAGCTGTATTTCCCTTGCGTCAACTTCTGCAGCATCTGCTTCAGGTCTGTGTTTTGTTGCAGTTTCCCTTCGATATGACACAGTAGCAGCTTGGAGAATTCCTGTGCGTCCTGCTGAGTTCTAGTGTCCAACGACAACGCGATCGCGAGATTCAGAGGATCGAGTAGCCGCCGGTTTCCGAATTGCATCATTGCAAAAATATACTGCAGCTGCCCAACTGCTGTCACTGGATGATATGGCGTTCCCAGCTTCTTCGCTTGACACACCGCCTCCTTTTCCTCTGGATCATCCGTGATATTCCATTTGTATATTATCCTCCTGCGAATACGACACAATGTTTCTTAACTAAGGAGTATAGTAATTACGTATTGACCATCAGTCTGAGATGTTATCAAGCTCACCTCATGTCTTCGTTGTGGAACCACATTTGAATTAAACTGTTAACGTAACAGGTGGCACCTAAATTCTTTAGACCAACATACTGTGTAGGATCACGTAGTTCGGTCAGAGAACTTTCTAAAGACATCACTTCTGTGGGTTGTGATTTTATGAACTTTTCTTCTCCTAGTCCAGTCAAACATTGTGGATTGTTCGTGCAATTGCGTCTAAACACAGAAATGAATTAGTTCACAATATTCAACAAGGCAGTATATATATATATATATATGTAAACAGAGTTCAACTTACTTGCAATTTTTACAAGCTTTTAAACCTATCCTATAGGCGGTCTCCAAATGTATTCTTTCTATTTGATGCGGCACCACACCTTCCACCCAAGCCCAAGCTAATTTATCTAAATCAGTCTTTTTTGTTGGCGGCATTTTTACCTGAAACAATACAAATAAATGTTCTGAATTTCTGAACGTAATCAAACAGATTCGAAAAATACAATACACGTCTATTTCGAGTTTAATAACTTCCATGCGTTTTAATTCGCGCCATAAAAGAAACGGTTCGATCAAAAAACAAAAATGAAACAACAGTAACGGTGGACCAAATCAATTTTATAAAAATACCTACGAACAGATCTGCGCTCATACGATAACGGAAAGTATGTACAGGCTATTGAATTCAAATTCATTTACGAATAAATTAAGCTAACAGTTATTTAGTCCAGGAAGAAACTTTCGATCGTGTACGTACATAAAAGCACTGTACTGTTGAGGTTATAAAAAATGCCGCTGAATGTTTTGTAGCGTGCCGACTTTCTTTTATAACATTATCTGGATACAGACGAGCCTTAGCACTTTTGCGAATTCACTAAACACAATCATTTATCGATATATTTCGCGAACGGATAAAAAAGTATTATCAAAACACTGTAATCGTTTACGATACACATTGACCGCCATTGACTGCCATGGCCATATGCAATCCGTTTTGCTCCGGGCGCGCGTCAAATCAGTCTCCATGTACTTAACCACGTAAAACAATGAACCGGAATCATAATACACTTGTTCGAATCTTATTATAATCGTATTATTACGAGAGTTAATAAACCGTGAAACAATGAGATACGTGGCAAATGGTGAAAATATATAAATCCTTCTGATTTTCTCTGTACATTTTTATTGTTTCAGAAAGATTTAGGAATGTCCCAAGACAAAATAGGTAAGAATATTGTTTAATCGCGTGTAGCAAATCGATAAAGAATCAGAGGAACTTTGCTTTACTCACAGATGGATGCGATATCCTCGTAGAGTTTTTGGAAGCAGCGTTCAATCATGTTCTATTCTTCAGGAATCTGTACCCCAAGGAGATATTTAGACAGAAGAAAATCTATAGCACGACTGTCTACATTTCTGAACATCCAGAACTCAATGAGTATATAAAAAATGTTCTGTGCACGATCAGAGAGCTGGTGAAGGAAGACAAGAACAGCGTCCGAGCGATCAATCTTGTTTTCTACAACAAGAGAAAAGAGCCGGTTGAGAAATTCGTGTTTGATCTCGTTAAACTGCAAAGCAGTGCCGAGTAAGTACTTACAAAGTATGAACTAACAACTAGCAATGATAATAACCTAATGACTATTTTAATATTTCTTTTAGGAAGGATCCGTACTATTTAAAGACAGAAGAGGCATTGCGAACGATCTGCTTGAAGTTATCAATGTGTGAGGCTTATTTAAAACCTCTGCCAGAGGACTCATCATTCTCTATAGAAATTCAAACATACGAAACTGCGCATATCGCATTGAATGAGAATCCTTGCTGCGAACATTTCCCTTGGATTATCGATGAAGATGTTCTGGAAATGACACAGAAGAACTTACTTCCATTGAAGACTGTAAATACAGATTGTCTTAATTTACAAATGTACGTTATTGAAGATGAGAGTAATAAAGAATCAAAAGAATGAACATACTTTCTAATTCCTCTCCATCAGTTAAAAGCATCCTATTTCTATAGAATACGTTTGCATAAATAAGAGAGCGAAATGTATCGTATTTTTGTACATTGAACTATAATATTTAATTCATTCTTGTAGCATTTCAAAATAAAAATAATAATTTAATAAACCTTGACCATTCCTGAGGGTCATTTCATTTTGAACGATCTGTCATTGATAAATGGAGAATGAGCAATTAAAACTGTTAGGAATACAGATAGACCACTCGCAAACATCACATTATTCATAACGAAAATGTACACCAAATATTATCTATAATTTAATTAAATTACGAAAAAACGACATCATTACGCGCACATATGTATAGTTGCAATCAACATTTCATAACAGTGAATTTCCATAATGTCTGCGTTATCATCAAAGCGTTACATTATTCAGCTGATAGAATTATAATATAAGTACATGATGCGATTAATTCAGTTCGCAGAGAATTATCAGTGGTGCAAATTCTTATGTAAAATAAAATAGCATGTACCGAACAGTTTTATAAACTCCACTCATATATGGATACATTAAATTTTCTTATCAAATCTATAGAAGAAGCTCAGCAACGAGCAATGTGTTTCGGAATAGCGCTTAATCACAAACTGCTTATTATGCGTGCTTATACAACTGTATAGTCTATAAACGCGTTAAATAACTTCACGTGCGGTGATCGTGCGTGAGTGCAATAATCAGTAGGGTACCGTGAATTTTTCGGATTTCTGTCAAAAACGGAGCACGCCAAGAAGGAAGATAGACCACCGCCACGGCGAACACTGACCTCCCTCTACGCTGCTTGCCACTGTGTCCTTGGCCTTGAAACGAGAACGTGTTTCGGGAGATGAAATCCAACCGTACAGGTGGAACGATAATTGCTCGGCCGTCATAGTAAGGCTTGCCTTTACTTTCGCTCCGTTACGGAATCGGAGAGCCTGCAAAGAGGAGCGAACGCGGCGTTAGGTAACGCGAGACGCCTCATCTACCCGTGTCAAAACGATCGTTTTTAATTTCACGGCGAGTTAACACGAGGGCTGAATCAATTCAGAAAATCGAACATTCATACTTTCTTCGTTGGATGATCGTTTTTAAAATCGATACTACTTAATTTACATTCAACACCCGGCGTATAATTAGTCTAATTTTCAAACTGTGAAAAAATGTATTTGCGAGAAATGATTCATCGCAGATAACTGGAAAGAATTATTCAATTTACGTCATCTCGATTTACTTGTTTACTGACGCAATTAACTTCAATTGCAGCGGTGCTTGCGTTTAATCTATTTTGCTTCGGTCACTGAAACCCGGTTCGTTCACTTCGTGTATTTTGTAGTTCGAAACGAGATACTCACACGGCGCATCGTCGATCTTAATATCAGCTCAGAGAGAAACACGCGAATCGGTGAATCATGTTAGAAGAGATTTAATCCCTCGTCGCAGATGCAACTAAGAAAAGAGATGATTTAAGGGATGATCAGTTTAATCCGCTTTGATGCAACGTGTCCAGTCGTCGAAGCCAGGCCGGACTATGACATGGACTCAAGGTCTGTTTAATTAAAGATAATAATCTGCTCTCGATGTCAAACGTCGCTTCCGCTTCATTTTTCCAACAGCAAAATAATCTCGGAATGTAAAAATGTAAAGAAGCTGCTTTTGTGATTGCTGATAGATTACCCGAGTCGAGATGATTGACCATCTTACGCAATGCGTTTTCTTTATCTCACAGAATTCACGGACCGCGCGTCGCCGTGGTTCCGCGTTGATCGTGTGCAGACGCGGGACGGAGTATCGTAACCGCGGCCGCCGCGGATGTGGATGGTCCTCCGATCGCGGGAACGAAGAGACCCCGGCAGATAAAACTGGACTTGCATTCAGTAAATAACGAGCCTCCGCGGTAAACTCTCTCCTACCGGCTGCAGCTACGCTCTTCTCCTCGACTGCGTCTACTTTCCTGGTAATTTTTATCCAGACTTCAATTTCTAGTATCACCAAACTGTACTTTTTAATTAGAAATATTTCAAACGCTTTTAATAGGTACTTGTTATCCCTTTTGAAGGAGGAGCATGGTATTGTGCGCAGAGTAGTAAAGCGTGGAAATTGTGGTCCACGAGAAAGCTGGTGCAGTGAAAGGATACGGTGTACTTGATTAGACACTGGATTCTGAGAAGTCGTTCGAGCTGGGACCACCATTCATCGTTCGACTTGATCGTGTAATTTACGTACACTACAACTGTTTCTTTTTTATGGAGACGAAGAGGAGATGAATCTGTGGGAGGTACAGGATAAACTGGAGAACGAGAGCTTTCTTAACTGGGCGACAGTGAACGGTGTATTGTGGATAAAAGTGTTTCTGGTCTGCTTCGGAGACTTCTGGTTGATGGCACTGTTCTTGAGTATCTGGCAAGCGTACCTGTGGGAAGAGTTCATATACATAGGACATTGACTACCTTGTAATTTATTTAATAGCGGTAAATTATTTTAAATACTAACTTATTATGACAATTTGTCAAATGTTTCTGATATTTTGCAGATAGCAAACCTCCGCTAGTTACAACTTTGAACGAAAATTAGCAATGAGTGTCGCAAGTCAAATGAACGGTTCCAACGGTCACGTGGAGGAGCATTTGGAACCCAAGGTAAATTGCTATCTCAGATATATTTTTATCTTGTCGAAATACTTATCTCTAAAGTAGATTCGTTACCCCGGTCTCAAATATGTACTCTGCGAATTTCGCTTGAACTAGCATACTTAGAAACCTCAGTCGCTGCCGCGAAACGGATTCTTTATCGCTGTAAAACTTATTGAAAAAGTAAACAGCGGTTCAACGATCATTGAGGTTTACGCAAATCCCTATTATCTTACAAGTTAATCGCAGCGTGTTGAGACGCAATTGAAATCTACAAACCGGCAATTGATTATAGATGGAGGAGCCTGACGCGGCGGAGGAAAAGAGGCGAGAGAGGAAAGGTGTCATGTGTCAGGTAAATTTTCTAAAAATAATTCAGATGCCACTGAACGAGGTCCAATGGATTTTTATCGCCAGCCTTTGGGCAAATACGTGTAACGTGAAAACAAAATGTTTGCCTCGAAATTCTTGCACAATTGATATTATACCGTCGGATTGCAAAGGTCTTTGACACGTGTCAAAATAATAATGGCAACGATAATGGGAGTACCGTTTTATGTACTTTCTCGTTTCGATGATTTCACGTTATCACCGAGCGTCGTATCAAGTGAGTCAATTTAAAGGAAAGCACTTGAACGTTCGAGTTAACTAAACGGATGCTACGTGCATAACATAACGCCACATTAGGGATTAAATAACATCGTTCAATCGAGTTTATCCTATGTGTCTGTGTTATCACATTTTCCGACACTCGATCGTAAAACAATTAACACCGGTAATTAACGTTGCGATGAATCACTGAACGATGGCATCGAGTGACATGCGTCGGTGAATAGAAAAATGTAAAAAGAAGGGGGAATCTCTATTACGTAAAAAATTCCGCTGGCCGATCTGTTATCTGTGTAATAAATTATATGGGCTGCTTAATTCCTGCCACTAACAGCCTTTTTCTTCTTCTTTTTCTTCCCCCCCGCCGGTATCGTGGATGCTCAACGTCGGATTACTCTTCAAGGAGTTATGTCGAAGCTAAAAATACATTTCAGATCCCCGATGATCGAAATTGATCAAATATTTAAATGCTCCTCGTAATAATGTAACTCAATGGATCATTGCGCGCGATCACTGTCGTCGGCTGGTAAATATAAATGAGAGCAGGCTGCGGTCGGGTGCGTTAAATTGCAAGCGTATACATCGTATTAGAAAGATTTGCGTAACACTAAATACCGTGATATTATCGAATGCTCGGCGCAGCTTTACGTAAACCTTGCGGTGACACTTCAAGGCTTAATTTAATTATTCCTACGGCCTGTCTTGCTCGTATTCTGGGTGTACCACCGTCCGAAACCGGTTTCGATATTGGTCACATGAGAGCGCGGCTCGATATGCGTGTAGTAGGGTTGTCTGGGAAAAAAAAGATCCCATTGACTGGCTTTTAGTAGATTTGGCCCCGTCGAATGTATTTGAATACGTTACGAGGGAAGCGTCGAGCTTTACAATTAGAACAGTATCCCAGCAGATTTATTCTGTCTAAAGGAAGTACGAACGCAATACTGTTATTTTAACAATTCTATAAAAATTATGATAATTGTAAGCGGAGATGCTAATAGTTTCATCATGGTCAGTTACGAGATGCAGAGGTTTATGTAACATGGAAATCTGAATGTACGTACGTTCCAGAAAAACTAATGGGTTCGTAATATCCTCAAGGATCTCGAGAAGTAATTAATTAAATTGAAACAACCGAAGCTATTTATAACGTTCCATACGAAGTATGTAATTACAATCTATTTGCTTTCAGATAATCATAGCCCTGTGCGCACAATCTTCGGTGTTGGGGCCATCGATGGCTTTCGGGTACAGTGCAGTCGCTCTTGGACCATTAATGGCACCCAGCAGCGACGTGAAGATCGACAAGAGCCAAGCCAACTGGATAGGTGAGCGTCGACGTAACCGAGAAATTATTAGACATTGAATTTGTACCTGAATTCGTAGCCACCGCAACAGCGCTCGGGATTCCACTCGGTTGTATAATCTCCAGTTACACCATGAAACGAGGGAGACGGCTGAGTCTATTGATTACATCCGTCGTCTCCATCGTCGGCTGGATCGTTATATACCTCGCCGGTAGCTATGTGCAGATTCTTGTGGGCAGAATTATTTCCGGAATCGCGACGGGTACGGCGTCGGTACCGGCGACGGTTTACAGCGCGGAGATCGCGTCGCCCAAGTGGCGGTCGACCATGGTAACGTGGACCAGCGTGGCCATAGCTATCGGTGTCCTGATCGTTTACGTCTTCGGCTACGCGTTCAAGGTAATTGTCTCATCGAGAACGTTATCTATTACCTGTTACCAATACCAAAGTGATATCGAGACCCTGTCTCTCTGATGTTTAAAGGACAACTGGCGAATGGTGGCACTGATGTGCTCCCTGTTCCCAATGGTCTCAGCCGTGCTGACCTTCGCCATCGTCCCAGAAACCCCGATCTGGCTGCGAGACAGAAGTCGTCCCGACGAGGCGTTGCAGGTGTTAAAAATGTTCCGCGGTATCCCGAAAGGTGTACCGCCGCCGGTCGAGCTCTACCAGGAGCTGATGCCACGAGCTCATCGAAAGAAGCAGAACTTGATTAAGCATCTGTTGAAGAGGAACGCGATGCTCCCATTTGGGATCATGTTAAGCTACTTCTTCTTCCAACAGTTCTCAGGCATCTTCGTGGTGGTCTACTACGCCGTGGACATAATAGAAAGCGCTGGTATCACTATAGACCCGTACTTGGGAGCGGTGTTAATAGGATTCACCAGACTTGTAGGGAGTTTATTGGTCGCAGCTGTGTCGGGTAGATTTGGCAGACGGAAACCGTCGATCGTGTCTGGGTCCGGTATGACGATCTTCATGGGGATACTGTCTATCTATTTACTGGTGAAAGACAAAGGCTATTCTATAAACGACGGCGGTTTGATCCCTGTGATATGCGTGCTGATGTACATACTTGCTAGCACACTGGGATTCTTGGTGATTCCATTCGCTATGGTGGGCGAGGTCTATCCGATGAAAGTAAAGGAAGTGCTCACGGGACTGACGACGTGTATCAGTTACGTGTTCAGTTCGATCACTGTTAAAACTTATCCGGATATGGAAGCTGCCATGGGCAGGCACGGAGTTTTCATCTTCTTCACGGTGATATCGTTGCTGGGAACGTTGTTCGTGATGCTCTTTTTGCCTGAAACCAAAGGGAAGACGTTGAGAGAGATCGAGGAGATGTTCTCGAGGAAGAAGGAAACTGTGGATTTGCAGGAGAAGGAGAGGATGATGGATCTCAAGGACGTTTCCGCAGGTGTGTAGTTTATCGAAGAGTCGCTATCGAGGAGGATTACTTTGAAGATTCCCATTTCTTAATCACTGCGTTAATAATACCATTTGTGTTCATTTACTTTTAGTACAGTCTAAATGCAATGCAATGTTTTTGTACAGTAAATCCGCAAGATGTTCGTTAACTAATGTATACAATAATAGTTCTCATCACAGTCTTGGAGCAGCATGTGAGTGGAGGCAATGAATAATAAAAATGGAAATCTTATTTATTACTTTTATTATTAAAATCTTAAACAATAAATTAACAAATGTCGTAACAATCATGATAATTAAATAACAAACACGATATAACGTACATGTGTGGAGGTACGAAAATGTGCGAGGGGGGTGATGGAGAATGTGACGATAAAAATGATGATACTTCTAACTACTGATAATAGTGATGATAGTAATAATAAGCGATATTATAATATTAATATTTATAATAATATAATAATAACATAATAATAATAATAATATGAATCGATGCTCGATGACGGAAATAAATTACCATCCGCGATTGCCTCGCGGAGAAATCGACTCCCCTCTTTGAGGGAAGTCATTCAGTCGTGTAATAATCGATTACAATAAAAAATCAATTTCGCTCGTTAACTCGAAGCTTCCTCTCAAATTTTCCTACGCTGACCAAGCGCCGCGAGAAGTCCAAAATCGTGACGAGCCGAGACTTTCGATCTCCTCGGCCAAACGATTACCTCGACTCGAGTCACGATTCCAAAACAAACATGGTATCGACTTCGAACTTGATAATACTAATTTTCGAATCGCCTGCTATCCATCAATGGATGAACAATCGACGTCGATACTATCGAGTATTAAGAAATGATGCTCACCTCTCACCCGCTCGGGGCGCAAATCATTCTTCCTAATTTCTCGCGATTCAACGAGACCGCTAAATCGGGCTTCCCAGCTCGGTTCTCGCGTCTCGTCTTTCGAACGAGCCGTTATCGGATGACGATCGGACGCCTACGTGATCGTCGTATCAACAGAAAATCTGCGGTGTTCAGCGACTTCTTCGCGAATCATCGATACATCGTCACCTTGAAAATTAATCGACGCTACTAACTCGAAGAATAATAAAATAGGAAAGACTTTAAAGCCACGACCGCCATCCGATAAGGGTCGATCGATAATTTGTATCATTCTTCCTATAATTTCATTTTTCCTATAAACCTATAAGACAGAGTCATTTCGTCCTACACGTAGTTAGAAGATGCTATAAGAAAAAGGCAAGAAGATGACCGGCAAAACTCGATTTACCTAAGCTTTTTAAAATAGCGAGGTCAGTCCTCTTCTTATCAGTCCAAGTTTTCTCTCCTGACTCTGCAGTCGATCGTTTCCGATACGTCTTCCGAGCTACGTCTCCATCCGAGAGTGGAACGGTCTCTCAGGTGGACAGGTAACCGTCGAGAGAAAGAAAGAGAGAGAGAGATAGAAACGATCGATAATAATTTGCTACCTTAACTTAAACACCTAATAATGTCAGTAAAGCTCTCGTTGACAAAGAAGGCCCAACCATCGGTCCTCGGGCCCGTGCCACTCGACCTTCTGATAAAGCTTTGTTTAAAAAAATCGGAAGCCTCTCTTCAGCTGATTCCTCGTCGCTCCTAATTTCTATGAAGCCCCATCCGCCATGGATCCTCGTAATCGCTCGAGCGATTTCAAATACCGTGAAAGCTTGCTTGAAGCATCCGATGACTTCTTCGAGTCGCGTCAGTCTTCCTCGGTGTCTCGATTTTAGCGTCTCTCGAATCGACAATGGAAAGTCTGTTCAGGCAGTGCCAGGTTTCCGATAGGGATCTTGTAGTTCTCCTTCGGCAACGGCATTATCGTGTAATTCTTGAGGATCGCGGCGAGGACCCCGAAGCTCACGTATTGAACCAGTTTGTAACCCATGCAGGACCTCCGGCCACCGCCGAACGGCAGGAAGTGTTCCGGCTTCAGCAACCGTCCGTTCTGCACGAATCTCTCGGGCATGAATTCCTCCGGCGAGTTCCACAGATCCGTCGACATGTTCAGTTGATAATTATTCAGGAAAATGAACGTGTCTTTCTTAATTCTGTAACCTGTATAACAAAAATCGCGACTAATAAGCATCTGGATTTCAAAGAAAATTAATATCCAATTAAAAAACGATAAACTTACCAGCTATCGAACTGTCCTGATTAGCGACGTGCGGAACGATCGGGCTGGCGATTATCCTGATAGTCTCCAAGATGATAGCTTCGACGTACGGTAAGGATCTTCTGTACTCCAACCCGACGGTGTTCTCGGTCAAACCGAGGGAGTCGATCTCTTCCTGCGCCAGCTTCTGAATGTCCGGCCGCGTGACGAGGAATCCCAAGCATTTTACCAGAAGGTTACCGATGGCCGAGTGTCCACCGATGATGTCCTCGATCACGAACAGCGCCGCGTTCCACGAGAGCTGAGGCTCCGTTCCAGTTTTCACGTAATTCAACAGACAGTCGAGATAATCCTTCTCGGGCACCACGCCGTTCCAGCTGTTCAATCTCTCGGAGATTATGTTGCCGACGATGAACTTGCGAATCGCGTGGCTCCAGTGCGCCATCCGGGCCATGTTCCTGTGATGCAGCGGGATCAAGAACGGAAGGAAGTCGGCGGCGTATCCTTGATTCACCTCGTAGAACACTTTGTCGAATTGCATGACCATCTCGCGGAAACCGCCGTGCTCGAAAGGGAAACTCTTCGAGCAGAGGTACGTGATAAAGATGTTAGCGCAGGAATGAAGGACCAGCGGTTTCGCGTGTACACCGGTGTTCGACAACGGGTCCAAGTAGTTGATCATGTTGTTCATCTCCATTGCGATTATGCCGTTCAAGTCGTTGTAACGGGCGGAAAAAGCTCGAGGGAACGTGTGAGCTCGTAGCATCTCCCGCCGGCTTCTCTGTATCTCCGACCAGTCGCAAAACGCCAGAGCTGTAATAATAAAAGAAATTTCTTTTCAAACAATTCTGAGTGTATTTTTCTTTTTTTTAATGTATTTTTAATTGATCGATTCAACGAGTTTCATCGATGTCGAGCGAACGGGTTAAACTTGACCTTCGGTAGACGATGACGCGTGTAGGAAATGTGTTTCGAAATATTGTTGTCAGGCGAGCGAAGGAAAAAGAGTGCGAGCGCGAAATATTTGTCGACGCACGTTCTTTCTCCTCTCCCTTTCCGTTCCCGTTTCTCTTTCTCTGTCCCCATCTTTCTCCGACCGTAGGGGAACGCGCACGCGGAAATACAAGGCGCGCGCGTACTCGGCAGAAAATCGATTCATCGCCGCGCGAGCCAGCGGTTCGATTTGAAATCGAAGCGGCTCGCGAGCCGACCAGAACAGGAAGTGACCTGGTTTCGCTTCGCCGGTATACAACCGGCGGATCGTCAATTTTTCTGCCTGAGAGCGAATCATCGCGTGTAAAACGATTCGGTTAAGAAACTTTGTTTATGTAATTACGATGTTACGACGCGACGCGTCTAAACGAGAATTTAAAACGAGTAGGGAGGAAGGAAAATCTGGTACCGCCTCCGGTGGATCAGCCTTGATCCTGTTTGCCGGCCGGGCAGGTGAGGAACGCGTGAAAGTGGTACCGCGACCTTTCCGGCTTGCACTTGGTACCGCTTTATGCGTTGACCTTAGCACGAGTTTCGGGCGTTAACGAGCGGGGCACGAGTGAGCAACGCGAAAAATAAACGTGCCTGCATTCGTGTGGGCCGATTGTGGCTCACGTGTCCGCGTACAGTGACAAGGTCGTTAGCATGGGGAACGAGTTTTCAGCAGCCGTGACAACGTGTCGACGAATTCAATTTTTTCTACTGACTCACGCCGACGTCGTTTTTTTTTCGGATTCGTATTTTACGACCGATAGATGATCCTGACTACTAGCCCCCCGAAAGGGTTACGTAATCGTCCTCCGAAATAATGAAAAACGTACGAGCCGGAATTAATTCGTATCGTCAGGAACGCGATTAACATTTTTCTCTCGGATTATTGACCGGTGCAAAGATACCGACAAGCTACGAGGGGGAGTATCAATGAAACCGAATAATTAAAAACGAACGAGCCGGAATTAATTTGTATCGTTAGGAACGCGAAAATTACATTTTTCTCTCGGATTATCGACCGGTCCAAAGATGCTCGCAAGCTACGAGGGGGAGTATCAATGAAACCGAATAATTAAAAACGAACGAGCTGGAATATCGGATTATTGGCCGGTGCAAAAATGCTACGAGGTACGAGGGGGGTAATCAATGAAATTCTCTTACAGTTCTCCTTGTTTCCCCCGAAGAGCAGATTGTATCGGATGAAGTTCGGCCTGGAGTCGAAGTGATGACCCTTGATGTTGAGGACCTCCTTGATGTTCTCCAGCCCGTTGACGACCACGCACGGCACCGAGCCCATCCGCAGCTTGATCACCTGGCAGTCGAAGTCCTTAACGAGGTCGCCGAACGCTTTGTACGGCACGTCGTAGCGTCCGAGGATGTGCAACGAGCCGAGGATCGGCCACGGTTTCGGGCCAGGCGGTTCCGGCAGCGTGTCGTCGTCGTCGTCGCTCGCGACGCTCTTCGCGCCGGTCTTCCTCGATCGCAGGTGATCCAGCATGATCAGCGCTAGCGCCAGGAAGGTGACGGCGATTAGAAAGCACGTGGTCGCTGTCAGCGGGATCATCTTCGGAGAGCTTCTTCGCAGCGGCACTCGCGGCAGCAACAGGTGTGGCTCCTCGATGGCACCCCGACCTACGTCACCCGGTCGGACAGCGTACTTCGAAAAACCCCCCCGCGGAAATCTCTATTTATTATTATTATCTTTAAACGAATTCCCTGTCGAGATCGTGATCGAGAACGATGGGAAACGAGTCACTTTCCTCTGGAGGAACGTGAACGAGAGCCGGTAACGAAACGAGGGATGATGGTGTTTAACGACGGACAGGCTGTCTGTCTGTCTGTCTACCGATATCGCGGGTGTCCCGAATGCGTGTGTCGTGTGCGTGATCGGTTGGTTAGATCGGTGTTGCCGGTTGGCTCCGTCTGTGAACGGTCTGCCGATCTGGCTCGGTCTGTGGGGATAGGATGGTTGCCCGGCTATCTTATATAGCGGGGCCCGTAATGTAGTCAGCACATTTGCGTCGGCTGTGCGCCTCAACCCCATACATATGGATCCACGGCCGGGACGACGACGACGGCGGCGGCGGCGAGAACCGGCGGAGGGGGAGGAGGAGGAGGAGGTTGGTTGGTCTCACCGTGGCGATCGGTGTGTGTGCGTGCCTTCTCTGTCGTAAGTGTATATAACACAGGAGAACCCGGCGTGTGTTTGCCGGTGCTGCTACTGCTGGTAGAGAGACGAATTTCAAGAGAGCAACGAGAGACCCGACGACGCTACGGGCTACTCTCCTCTCGTTCGTGCGTGGAACGGGAGAGCTCCGAGAGAGGATCAAGAAGAAGAAGAAGAAGAAGAAGAAGGGCTGGAAAGAGGTGGAGGGAGCGGGAAAAAGGATGATA
>SHCU01000050.1:430323-445315 GCA_004307685.1 Ceratina australensis | reverse complement strand
GCCTTCTCTGTCGTAAGTGTATATAACACAGGAGAACCCGGCGTGTGTTTGCCGGTGCTGCTACTGCTGGTAGAGAGACGAATTTCAAGAGAGCAACGAGAGACCCGACGACGCTACGAGCTACTCTCCTCTCGTTCGTGCGTGGAACGGGAGAGCTCCGAGAGAGGATCAAGAAGAAGAAGAAGAAGAAGAAGAAGGGCTGGAAAGAGGTGGAGGGAGCGGGAAAAAGGATGATAGAAGGCAATACGCTACACCTGGTGAGGAGGACGCGGAGGGACCAAGCCCAAGATAGGGGGGGAGGAGGAGATCCCGGAACGGTGAAGGGGGAGCAGGGGATAACGCGACGATGAGATGAGACGCAGGGAACCAGGCCTCTACCACGGAGGAGGGGTTGACGCGAAGAGAGAACGGAGAGGTGGGATAACGTGTAGGGCCGGGAGCCGGGCCAGACCGGGTAACCGAAGGGACGCTTCTTGCCCTTGACTTCTCTCCTTAAGGTGCCATCGGGTTTTCTGGCAGCAAGGTGCCGTGCAGCACCTCGTGAGACCGGCTGCTGCTCGCTGCTCGCGCGTCCAGACCGGACGCGTTTCATTCCCCGCTCTTATTTCGACGGTACTTGTCGCTTATCCGATTCGGGACGCGCGTTGTTGGACCCTTCGCTACCGAACCTGAGAATTCGTTCGTTTTTCCCATCGGTGAAACGGCCTCGTTAACTTCGAGGGTATATTAAAGCCTCTGGGCCATTTAGGGGTGATTTAACGATCGTGCAACGACGAAGGGTTGAATTCTTAAAAGAGTCTCGAGGCAAGAAAGAGGCTCGGGTTTTATAAGGAAATCTGGAGTAAATGTTCTCTTCTGTTTCTATCTCTGGTTATTTCTACATTCTTCTATGTATATATTTCCGGTAAAAGATTTGTTCGACGATCCGGTGAAACGTAATAACATAAAAGTTGAAAGTACGCACCGCTTTCGTTGTATAGTCGAACCGGACACTTTGCTTACGGCTGCAAATTTTATCAGACGCAATCCCAATATTTTTTCGATACGGGAAAATCGCTTTTGCTGCAACAAATAAAAGAATAACCAAGTATCTATCCGAATGAACTGGCTGAAACGTTGATCGGTATCTCAGCAGGGACTACGCAAAAATCGACGGCCGCGTGCTACCGTCGAACACGACGCCGGTCATAGTAGGTCAGTTCGGTAGAATCGAATTTAAGTCAGACGCAATTATTTCCGTCGTCGGATCTATCCGATCCACGCAACTCGAGAACTTTCCTCGGAACATTTCGGGCGGCCAAATAAACAGCAACTCCTACGGGTTTAAAATACAAATGCGTAGTAGGAGGTTTCCCATCGTGCGACCAAATAACTTCGTGAAAACAACATTCCGATATGAACGAACCCTCGGAACGCTGTCTCCGTTTCCGCGAACGTTACTTCAAAATGTACCAAATAAAATATGAATACGGAGTTCGGTTAAAAAATGACCGTCGAAAATTGTCGCAGCATCCCTGAATGGGAAGCTGGCCCTGAAAGTTCGTATGAGACGACGGAGGAGGACGCGTTATCGTTATCAACTGCGATGAGGAAGCACGCGACGAAGAGTACGCTTCGAATTCGTTTGAATCCGTTGAATAAAACATGAAGCAACCGAATGGTGCGTATGGCTGTACGCGAGAGTACGCGCGAGAGAGAACTTCCCCTACCTGTCCGATATTCCCCACCCGATTTCCATCGCGGGGCAGCCTTTTTTTCCCCTCTCGCGAGGCAGTGCGACAGTAGGAGATTGCTTCATCCGTATCGGGAGGCATTATCCAGCGTCGTCGATTTCTGGGAAGCTAGCGGTACCGGCCTCTGACCGCCGGCTCGAAATCAGCTTAGAGAGGAGGCGCGTAACGGGAAAGCTCGCCGGGCTTCTTCTGCGATATGGCCCGAAGCTCGTTTTCGTTTCGGACGATTTTTCATTTCGCTTTCGATACGAATCGGCCGAGTCCTCAACGGGAGACCCTGTAGAAATCGTATCGGGGGTAAATATTGTGACAACGGAATATCTCTTGCGCGAGACGATCGGGGTCTCGCACGCGAAATAAAATTGCACGTCTATCGGGACGGTCACGCGATAATTCCTCGAAATTAGAGGGAACCAATATTTTTTATGGTAAAAAGAGCTGACGGTCTGTTTCCAAACATGAAATTATTTGGTAGCGAGGAAGGCTGGTTTAGGCGGGGCGAATCTCGACCGAAAAGAGATGAATGAGACCGGCGGCGTTCCGAGCCGGAGAGGCCGAATTATATGGAATCGGCTGGTGGATTCGTGGAAGACGGCCGTGTTTTCTCGCGATCTTGATCCCACGCAGGCGAGAGACGCCTTGGGCAAGCGGGATTTCAAGATCGCCGCGTGACGCGTCCGCGAAAACCAAGACGAGTGAAGCCAGATCGATTTGATCCGATATTGAGAACCGGCCAGATTCGACGAAGGTCCCCGCATCGGCCAAAATCAAGGCTCCGCTTCGTTTAACGATGAAGTATTCAGATATCTTATGCTTATGTTGCCGAGTAAGTTTTATTTTCGTCGCTGCAGCCGGACTTGTGATTTTCAACGTCGCTCAACGTCTTTGCGATACAGTTAATCGTTTGTAATTAATTTCTCTGTGACTTCGAATAATCGATCAAACGTTTTTAAATATAAGCATAGATTGTTCTAGCAAGAAGAGTGAATCCGAAGAAAGTGAGACAACCATTGCGGTTCGGTGACACACTTTTCAGAAAGAAAAGTGAAACAGCAGTGTGACGTCAGAATGACAGATATGAAATTAAATCTTCCAATTGAACGAATTGTATAACATTTTTTCAAGGCATTTTTAATTGATATCATGATCGTCGATTCGAAAAATTCCCCCGAGTTGTACGTATGTATGCAATCGAAAATTGCAGCAGGCGAAAGTATCATTTATTTCGCGTGGAAGATACCGATAATGGTTGCGAGGATGCTGCCATAGATTGATCGCCGTGATAAAATGGCTGCTTGGTATTCGTACTCGTTGATGCTGGAAGCCGAAGGCGAGTAGTGCCGAAAATCAAGGCTGCTTGAATATTAGCGACGAATTCGTTAGACCAGGCCTCGTCCTTCCCTCAAGGTTTCGTAGACGGCAGAAATTAGCTTCGAATACATTGCGAAGATACATATCGAGGCCTGATAACCTACGGAGATAATCGAAATTAAGAATAAAATATCAGCGCTGACTCTCAAATTACCTTAACAATTTATACGCAATAATATAAATTTATCATTCGTATAATTCGCTGATTTAATATTAAGCAATTATCGGATAACAGACAGAGATAGCGAGTACTTCATTGAATGGTCTGGTAAGAAATACATATCGAGGCCTGATAACCTACGGAGATAATCGAAATTAAGAATAAAATATCAGAACTAACTCTCAAACTATCTTAACAACTTATACTCAATAATATACATTTATCATTCGTATAATTCGCCGATTTAATATTAAGCAATTATCAGATAACAGACAGAGATAGCGAGTACCTCGTCGAGTGGTCTGGTAAGAACCAAAAAGCTCAGGAATATTCCACTGTCCTGGATAGAAGTCGGTTCCGGCTATGGGGTTACCAGTTATGTAAGAAATTATTGAAAATGTAACGGCTTGTCTCCCACTTTCCTGCTCCTTATCCCTCCTCTCCTGCATCAGGAAAGAGCGCGTCCCGGTGACGTTGATGTCGTTGATCTGCATGTACCGGTCGTGCATTACGCTCTAACGGTCAACAGACCGATTTATACTATACGTAAGTACGTACAGTTGTCTAACTATTTATTACAAGACACCTTTTTCCATCGATCTCTCGGTCCTCCATAAAACGTAACAAACGTCGAACAATATATCAACAGATTTATTTACGCCATACAATATCCAGTCATTCATTATAAAAACATCAATATTCAATTATTTCACATTTTTTAATCGAAATAAATATGGGCATACTAATATCATTTCTGCAACAATTAAAATAATCAAATGTATAAGAGACCAATTATTAATTTATCATATAATAATAAATCATAGATCGGTCGTATACATTGGTAAAACGTAAAGGACTTTGTACGGTTTGCAAAGTTCGTGACAGATACATTTATGGAGGTGCCGCGACCGCTGGCAGCTCGCGGGTTTTCACGCAATCGACGATACGCAGTAGATGCACGCGGGTCATGCTAATGCCAATCGAAGGTAAAAGTTTTTTCTGTCTCGCGACCGGGATTCAGGAAGTCTTCCATGTCTCGCGGCGCGCACTGGAATTGGGACGTTGCATAACCCGGCGCCGAGCCGTGTTCTCTGATCGCGTTCGCACCGCGAAATCGATCATTAGGATCTATCGAGGTTGCCGAGTCCGTGATCGCCTCTCCCTTGAAATCGTTCGATCGCTAGGAACAGCTAGCCGCGCTACATTTTCAATTCACGAACCCGATAACTCTCTATCAGTCAATACAGCTAAAAATCTGTCAAGTGATAAAATATCCGTTTGAGTCGCGAGCAGCGCGATCGAGAAAACCCAGCACATTTCGAACGTTGTCGACAAGTGACGGTGTGTTACCGATTTCGAAGGATTCATCGATGTAACGTAAACAAAACGCTATCGCGCAGCTTGGGTCTTTTCATACTCATTTAGAAAAAGCGCGGTTGCGCTGTTTGGGATTCTTCGACATTGTTTTTTCAATACCTCCTGGGTCTCAAACGGATATATATAATCGTACTCGTATTGGAATCGAGGTTTACTTCTGACGGAACTACCCCTTTACGTGCCCGCGCGCCAACGAACCGAGTAGCCGGTAAAAGGGGCGTAGGAGAAAGAGAGAATAGCGCGGTTGCACCTGCGTCACCCACCACGTGGGGTGCCACGGTACCCCGGCCCCGATTACGACACTCTTCCGTGTCGATTTATCTCGAAGACCGGCCGGCCGGCCGAGCGGCCGGCTACCCGACAGGAGTGACAGAAACGAGACGGGTACACCTCGCAGAGAAACCGGTTTTCGGGGCCTCATTCGTTTGAATGTCGCATCGTATAATTTCACCCGGGGACGAACTTTCGCGACGAGCGTCCAATTACTCCCGGGAGTCGTTCCGATAAAAGGGAAATTAGCTTGGGTCAGTTTGGTACCATTCGAAAACGACTCCTACCGAAAATCGAAAGTACCCTCCCCCCGTTCGTTTCCTACGCGGCTCTAACGTCGAACTGAATTCACACGAAATTCCGTGGACAACACCGCCGGATATCTCGCCGATATAATTCGATCCGTAAAACGAATATCACTTCGCGTCATACTAATTATCTGATCCGTCCTTCGTTCGAGTAATCTAATAGTTTATAACAGCAGATATTGTATCGTAATGACTCACTTTCTAAGCTGGCCGCTCTTCAGCGGCGGACAAGTTCACGTGGATTTGCGTCAAGGCAGGCGAGTCTGCCTCCGGAACCTAGGACAAGAACGCAGTGCCCCGTGTTCGTCTATCCGAGGTCACGACCAAGTACTCGGGCTGATCTAGCCGGGCCGTTTACTGCCCGTTCGTGATATCCCCAGAGGAGGATCCACCGGGGCCCCACGGTTACGAGTTGGACCGGTCGATCGAGACTCAGGCTTAGATACCCGATCGTTAGGCGATTTAACGACGAATTTGATCGACGATCGTTTGATCCCGTTCTCAAGGTGATCCTGGCCCTTCTTGTAGAACCAAGGACGTGTAAAAATAGCGAGACCACTTACCCCGGGTGTTAAGATAAGCCGGGTGTGTCGTAAGACCGATTGCCGAAGGATAACTTCAAGACTCGTCCCTTTATTCGCTCAAGGTGTTCCGCTATTGTAGCAGGCCGTGTCATGTAAAATCGCATCTACTCTTTATACGATACCCGGACTCTCACGCACCGTGGAATCGCTAGATCCAGGATCCGGACTTCTTGGACCGGAGACGGAAACGAGACAAATGTATTCGCTCGGTGATTTCGATGCAGCGACGTTGATTTGGATTTCAAATCGTTGCCCCGGGTGCATCTGCCTAAGTTTCGGCGGTCTAGCCGGGACCCGTTGCAGCCGAGAAAAATATTCGGCTGGCATAATTTCGATTTCGATGCCGCATCGAACTTGCAAAAATTCGTCGGACGAATTCGTCTACTGAATGTTTCATAAAGCGGTAGCCCGAAAATCTGTTATCCGATCGTTGAACGCGTATCAAAATTATTATGTGTATATATTTATATAATATCGAGTCACTTTCCCTCGGTTGATTTTCGAGTATACTTCTCTAGGGACATTCCTACGCGTTATCAAGGTTGGCTCGAGGTAAATTTAGAATGAAAAAATCAAGTGGAGTAGAGGGGTAGGAAGCGACCTCGTTAAACCGATAACTGTTGTTCGGTTTTTCTCGTGAAAAAGCTGAGCCTCGAACTCGTTCCTGCCCCGATATGTAAACCTTCGCTGTTTAACCTGTATTCCAATTACATACGTCGCCGTAATCAAACTGCTCGTTGCAGTCGGACTGCATCCCGCCGGAAATATCACGGCACTACCACGCCTTCTTCGAGATCAAGTTAACGACGCCGGCCGTAGCTGCGTAGCCGGGATATACACCGTGCCGATTAAATTATGCATTAGGTAAGTGTTACTCGGGGAGAAAACTCAATTAACCGCTCGTTCCCGCGCTATCACTTTTCCTCAAAGAAAGCGACTCGTTTTTCCCCGCTCGACGTTCGTTACCAATCGAAATATATTCGTCTCTAAAAATTCCTCGTGGATTCGATGTTACACGAATGTCCACTAGAAATATCTTCGAATCGAATTCAAAGTGTCAAGAGCCGAAGGACAACTTCGATAGGAGTGCTCGATATGCGATAGCTGAATTCTGTAACGCCTACAACGAGCATCAAAATGCACATAAATCTATGGAATCCTGTTGCGCGGGAGGCTGGAATCGCAGGATCCGAATCGGAAATCCAAAGGCTGCTTCGAACGTTAACCGACGATTTGTGACTTGATCTGGCTGTGACCCGTTGAACCAAAGGGGACCAGACGCGTGTCGACGACTTCACTATGCTCGATCCTTACTCTCTGCAACACAATATTCCGTTTATTATACCAATAATAATGAAATATATATCTTAATTATTTTTTTAAAGGATGATTTTTTCATCTGGAATATTAAAACGAATCCGTCGTCTCAGGGTCTATGGTAGATCTCATTGCAGTCAGATAGAACGGATGTCGGTTGCCTTAAGGTGAAGGGGAGTTTTATTTTCCCTGTCGAAGGATTCTTGATGCAGCGCTTAGAAGCTAGGTTGCTAGTTAGCTGCTAGCTGAATGCGCTAGGAATCCGGTCTCTAAGCAGTGGTGCTTGTGCCTAGATACGTACTAAAACCTGTAAGTACGGGTACTAGCCACCGAGTGTAAACCCTACGATATTCCACCACAAAGTCACGTATCAGCTTCTTCTACGACTCACACAGCGACGATTCTAAGGCAACGATTCCGTGACTGCAAGCGAAATCAACGCTGGCAGTTTTCTCTGCCGCTGATGATGGAATCTCGCCTGGACAGTAACTAGCAAAACTTTGCGCGTTCTATCCTACGGTGACCGAGCAAATTTTTTAACCCGTCCGTTTCGGGGAATCCGGTTTCGGGGATTGCCAGGGCAAAGGCCGATCTATTATGTAACGTGGAACAATTATTAATGATGCCTCGGGGAGTTCAACGAACCACGGCCGAGCCTAGATTTCGCAGGCCTATTCCTATGACGTCCGTCGTTGCACTCGACGAATCTCGTTGACCTTTTTCGAATGACGCGGGACAATGAGTTACTAACGTCAGCCGAGGTCCACATTTTGTAATCCGAACCGAGGAAACGTCTCCGAAAGGGTTCAACGGACGGGTGCTTCGTGTTCGAACTACGAATTACCGTCGATCAAAACAAAGTGTGTGCTAGGCGCCACGTACTCCGATGACACAAACACCTCCTCCGTCTCTCTCTCTCTCTCTCTCTCTCTCTCTCTCTGTCCTCCCGTGGCCAGGGCGGTTTTAGGAACTTGCCGGAATTATCGGTTCATAAATTATTCGTGCGAGATCAAAGCAAATACTCGGAGAGCAACGGTGTATAAGACAGGGATTCCGAGAATCGATTCAAATAAATTCTTGGATCCCCTACTTCCTGATCATGAACGGCTCCGATCACACCACGGGAACGTGGATCGTATTTTTATTTTTTTCCTCCTCTCTATCTCTATCTCTCTCTCTCTCTCGACGTCACGGTCCCAACGAGGTATCGCTTTTCTCGGCCGGACGAGATTTTGCAGCGGACGTCACCGATACACTTTCGGAACTTAAACTCGTTCTGGGCTCGCTTATACGGTCACGCAGCTTTCTACGGGGCAGGTGGAAGTGAATATTTTCACCAGAAACTTGGTCGTGCCCTCCATGAATCGAAATGCCGATTGCGTCACTCGGTATAACAGAGAGATTCCTTCGTGGTGCGATGAATCACTGCCGGGTTCCCTTTCTAGTCGACCGCACCAGGAATGTTTCACCGCTGTTCGTGTAACAGTTCAACCACGAAGACTACCGTGAATCTAAAGGAGTTCACGATCAATAATATCATTAATATACGTTGCTACCGAAACGAAGTGATTCCCTGAGAAACAAGACTTAAAATCGAACTACTTGTACCTTTGAATCTCGTTACCTGTTACGTTTCACTTTCGTTCGACGCCAAGTATTTTAAAAACGTTAGATCGATCGTTCGGGAATTTCGATGAGACCTAAATTTCACATTTTATTCGGACGTCGCGAGTACTGGTACCGACGGGGTGTTTCTTTTTCACGATCACGAGAGTGCTTCCGGAGTAATGGCCGCCGGCCAATGGGAACGAGAATGCTGGCCTTGACATTCACCGGCTCTCTTGCACGAGCATCGAAGGAAACAAATTAACGACTACCCAGAACCAAGACGCGGTGTCCAGCGTTATTTATGAGGACGTTACCTGAAATATCTGCTCTGTTTAATTGTTCGTTAACGAGCAACCCCGCTACCGAATCACGTCCTCGCGAAAATAGAAATAACGAAAGTTTTCTTCTTGCAATTCAAATTTTCCTTCTTCTCGCGTCAGATTTTTTAATCTAATTTTACGCCGGTTTACGTGAATCTTCGGAGTGGGCTAGATGACATATTCTACCCCTTTTTATTTCTCTGTATCCGTGGCATGCGAACGCGCACGCCCAATATGTTTTTGCGCGATAAGTGAATGAAACTGAGCGCAAAAAGAACTAATGAGATGCGGGAGATGATGTTGGCCTTGACCGACCAGGAAGGGTAGGGATGAACGAGTCCCGATCGTCTGGGTCAGGTAGTACCTCAGAAACTTCCTTGCTCCAAGTTTTACTCGCGGGGATAAACACTGAAACATCTTGTACGAGCAGCACCGACCCGATGCTATTTGCATATTGGTTTCTCCTTTTTTCCCCTCACGCTTTTATCGGCGTTCTTCCCCAAATTATTTCACGTCCATGTTTTTCTTTTTCAAATAATCTTTTTCGTTCAAGATATAACGCGTACAGACCTCGTGGCGTTGAAGTAGGGGTTAAACAACGTTCGATCCGGGTTGGAAACGTTGCCCGAACCTGGCACGGACGTCGCGCGGATTTCCACGCGCTTTTCAATACGTGCGCGTATCTTATTTACGCGTTAGGGGTTAAAGAACTGGGTCTCCTGGTAAACAGGCGGTGGTGATTCATTGGACACTTTCGGAAAGATCAACAAGTGCAAGCGGCGATTCGTCGAATAGAACGGTAACGGTCCGGGTTTCTTCGTGTACCGTTCCGATTCGTCAATCGAAAACGTTTCACGGTGAACGTTCTCGCGCGCGCCTCGCCTTCTGCGTCGCGCATTAATTACCGTTTCGACGATTGATAAAAATAAAGTTCCGAGAACCGAAATTAAATTGGTCACCGCTACCTGTTGCTTTCTAACGCGTCACGTTTTCGGTATACGAAAGTTCGTTAACACCGTCGATTACACTCGGAAGGATTTTTTTCAAAGGACTCGTTACGCGAAGTGGTAAAAGCTCTGGACGGGATCCGAGTTCGTTGGACCCCAGGTCGACCTGACGTAATGTGCTTCCAGGTCGTCCACGGGTGGATTTCCTCTCGGTTCAGCGCGCGTGTTTCACGCGGGCGGACGCCGGCAGCAGCCGCCGCCGTTCGCGGCGCGCCGCGGTGTGTTGGTACGAATTTCACCGAAACCTGTTATGCCACCGACGAAGACGGGTTTACGACTGCAATGGCATCCTCCGCCATTTCTCAGACTCGCGGCTCCTCCGATTTGCATCGTGACACACTTGATTCGCTCACCTCCTCGTTCCATACCTACCTACCTACCTACCCCTTTATTCCTCTGATAACAAGAAAACCGTGTTCGTTACGTAGACGTCATTCAAACCGAATGAGCCCCATTGACAGCCTTTTCCTGTCGCCGCCGACGTCCAATGGGTAATTCATGATCAGTGATAGCGGCCTTACCCCATATACTCTTTGATACTTGCATCATGCAGAAAGTAAACTGTTGCATGTCATTCCTCGCCGATCTACAATAGAGAAATTAAAATGACAAACAAATCTCGCAGGAAGTGAATTTTATCGATCGAACTAGTAGCACTGTTATCTAGTGAGTGAGCAACAACAAAAAAATCGATTCAATTCGAATCTATGCTGATCCGTGGTCTGGGGTCAGCCCATGAATAATGAAATTCTGACTTGCATACGCATCCATCCAACCATGATGCACATACGCGGTCTTACGCAGGTTCACGTGCATCTACGTGGCTCAATAGACCAAGTAACACTTGTCATTTCACTATTCCCACCGTTCAACCGTGGACGAACGTGCATGTGTTCGCGTGCTGCTAAGGTTACTGTTATTATACCTCGGCCACGTTTTATTTGAAGAAAAAAAAAAGAACGAGAACTAGCCTGTTCGGTAGTTACATCTCTGCGATGCAGCCTCTTCTTACCGGGTAAAACGTACCCTGGTATTCCCGGTGAAACCTACTTAGTAGAGTCACATTTTTCTGCGGAGGCTCCCGGTAAGAAGAATGCAGTTTCTTCCTAGCAGCTGCATCAGGATTCCCCTCTTCCTTTTCTGTGCCAGCTCGCCTCGCGACGGAGAGGATCGTCCTTGAATACGGAATGACTGGAGCAGCCCTGCGAAGGGCAAGTGTTTACTTTGTAATAATCCCGGGACTCGGTTTCTCGGTCGGCCGCATTTTGATGCGTCCTGCATTAGCTTTGATCGCTATATTAACAAGATCACCGGCCGGAATTTCAATTTCGCCGGGCCCGATCGACTCGCGCCGGATTCTCACGTTGTTGTTTACCCCGCCGCAGAAAATAGACAATGGTATTTGTAGACACCGCGTTCTTTTCTATTGTCCCCCGGCGAATGTGTTAGTATTCTCGTTCGGACAGTCTTCCCATACCCTTGACCTAGCCCAGTCAGCCAGACACGCTTGAATATGTAACAGGCGATTATCTCGTAGACATTGTTGCATTCGAACACGGCCGGCCTGTCATCAGCCGACTTGACCACCGTGTATCTTATCGCTCCCCACGCGGTGAGAAATCAGTGAAAATTGGTTACGAGGCGCTCGTGAATGACCATTCGATTATCATTCGAACACGGCCCCGAATCAGATAGCAGCAGGTATTTGCAGCAAAGATTTGACGCGAGCTCTATCTCGAATCGATACATTAGTATAATTCGAAACGTAATCAGACTCGACTATCACGCGCGTTTAAATCATACAGATAATATCTGCATCGTATCATAAATGAAATTATCTTTTTCCAACGACGCATTCGACGTGTAAAAATGTCCGTCTGGCTATTGGCTTTCAATGTGTAAATCCGATCGGCGGTAACCACGCTCGTAATTATGTATTATTAGATTAATAGAACGTGTCAGGTCGTGCGGCAAACTGGGTCTCGGGGTCTCGGTTTCGCGCATAACCGAAGCGGTGCGCGCCGAGCTAGCCGGCACACCAGCACGTCACCGGAGAACGCGGTGCGCACCAGGTGAAAGTCTCAGCCCGCGGAAAATGCGTGGTCGCAGGGATCGCGGTTGCGCGAGACCAGCAGCCGATTGCAAGAGAACACGAAATTGTCGATCGGGGCCACCGTCGAACGCGCTTGCCGCCGCGCGCAAGACCGGATTAGCGATTTTTTATTCGTCCCGCTTCTTTCAATTGATCTCTCTTTCTCTCGCGGTTACCGCGCTGAGATTTTTAGCAGCCGCGTAACTACGCATTCTTGCGGTGCGGTAACCGATAGACATCTCACCCTGACGATTCAGTATGACGCCGCCGTTTCTGTCCTCTGTTGGTCAATCGGATTGGGAACGCGTTCTGGTTCCCTGCTCGAGAGAGAGAGAGAGAAGAAAAAAAAGAGGAGAATTTCGACTCGAACATGTAAGGACAATTTTTAGCGACGCGTTCGCCGATTAGCATAAACGGTCTGTCAGGAGTGGCACACGTGGCGATTTGCAATCAGGCTGAGAGTTTAGTAGGTGACTCCGTTTACCTGCAATTGGTCTGAACGCGTGTCCGCGCTCTATTTAAATGGTCCTCGTGGTTCGCCTGGATTAATTTTAATCAGCTGAGCTGTTCGTTCGAATTATATCTCAAGTCGATTCTATTCGCGTTAACAGAAGTAAGTAGAATCGTTGAACGATATAAATTGCTGAGGCTGGATGCGAGTTACAGGGCTTGTAAGGAGAGACAGCCATGAGGTCTAAAAAAAAAGTAGAACGCGCTTGGATTAGATCAAACACATTCATACTTTCTCCTTCGTTTCTGGATCGTGATCGATAATTGACTTCCTTAGAAAGCTCTCGCGATTTTTCACCCAGGGGAACTTAACGTCTTTTTCTGTTGTTTAATAATTAGTAATAATCGCTTACACTTTCTCTTTCATTTAACTATCACGTGCGAGACTCGAAACCGGACACCCGTCATATCGTTTTCGTTCAACGAATATTCTATACGTCGAATCTGCTAACTGCAACGATTAATCAAAATAAGCGATCACGTTCGAATTAACAATTAATCGCACCTCGTCACGTGTTCGCCTGTCAATCGTTCGAACCGGCGCAATAAGCAAATTCTCAATTGCCCGATGACGACACCGTACCGGGTGCGTAGTGCGTGCATCCGAGGAAACACGTGGTTAAATCGAACACGTGCTGTAGGCCAGGTTCAACTTCGTGCTGATACTAAATTTACCGAGAGCGCCTAGCGCTAGTCATCCTAAGCCTCAGGTGTTTTCTTTCACTTGCTACGCGAAAAATTGCGTGCGTGTCACCCGGAGCCACGTTCCGAGGCCACTCCGGAAGAAGTCGTATTTTATTCAAGTGCGAACAGATGTCCATCGTCGAATCGGTGCTCCAGGGGTTACGAGATTCGATCCGAGTTCAATCGTGATCCCATTTCTCCTGATTCTTAGCGAAACCTACTAAGAGACAATTAATAATTGATCATTTCCACGAGTGCACGTACCGCGACCTCTCGTTTACCTGTTTCGCAGCGGTGCGCCGTAGGTAATCTCATGTTTATGTAAGCCGCTGCCCCAGCATATCCCACTCTTCGCCTACTCGTGTTCACCGCACGCGTCACCGGATATTACCTGACCGATTACTCTCGTAATCGGGCGGAGGCCGAAAAGCGGCGAGCTGGATTTCGATGCTCCCGAGCGAGAAAAAAATTCTAGTATTAGCTGCGAATCGGAGATAGTGCAATGAACGTTGACGCTTACGTTACCTGTGGGAATGTTTTGCTTCTCATTACCGACGGGTTGAATCTGAAACTGTTCTGCGTAATTCCGCGAGATATATGCTGCTGACCCGTGCGACTATTCGGTGTCCAACGGGAAGAATCCTCATCCGAAGTTTCGTATGGCTCTGATAAAAGATGAGTGCAAAGAACGAATTTTTCATCAGCCGACGAATATGATATTCTTCAATTATCATTCGTGCGACTATTCCCGACGCTGTTATCAATCGATCAGATTCACCGGGTTATGTCAACGGTGGCGTAATGAGACCGGCCCAGGGACATTGAATTTGCGCCTACTTCAATTTCTAATCGCTCGCACGCGTTACGTAGATTGACATTTCCAGGTAGAAAAATCGACCGACTCGAAGAGCGGCTCATCTTAATTTCGTAAAGCTTAGCGACACGTTAACCCTCTATGGGCCAGTGTAACTTACAGGTCACATTTCAATTTATCATTATTTTACCAGTTTTTATACAGACATGCAAACATTATACGCCGTTGTTACCTGAAAGTCACACAACAGTGAATATATTGCAATAAAATTGTTTAAACGAAACAATTTTTTTTTTCATCTGCATATGTAAAGTTGTAATTGCTGATTTTCCGTTCGTTTATTTTCTTGCGGTTTAAAACAAAAATTTGGTCTATTTAAATCGATTCACGGCCTATATTTCGGCCACTATTAGGTCCGTAGTTGTTTACGTCCTCGTTTTAATCCGAGAGCAACGCGGTTGCTCCCATTTTTCAAAAGTTACGGTTTTCAGCGACGAATTCTGCGCAAAAGAGTATTACTGATACAGAAGGAGTCCGTTGATAAGGATCGCGGAGGCCTAAGAATAGCGGTACTTTCTTTTTGCTTCTTCACCGGAACCGTGCGGGGTGTCCCACGAGATTGCGAAACACCGATCCTTGTTTTTGTTTTGGGCTTCTGCCAATATTTGTATCGTTCAATCACGAGACTTCTATTATAATTTTTAATGGGGCATGAATAAAAGGACACGTCGAATCGGAACACCGTAATGTATTTCCATGGAGTTCCATGAAGCTCGGACGTTCCGCTATCGCATGGGGGAAGGGGATAAAAAATAACGGGAAACGTGAGGACAATGA
>SHCU01000050.1:393321-417771 GCA_004307685.1 Ceratina australensis | reverse complement strand
TTGGCTGTAGATTCCAGCGAACACGGCGTCTAAGAGGCTTTTGATCGAGGAGATGGAAGAGGTGAAGGAAGACGACGATGCGAAAATTTTGGACGAGCAAACGAGCGTGAATGATGCGGCGAGTGCTCTGGCCCATTACGAGGAACTTGTCCCGGAGACGAGCAACGAGACCGAAATTACCTCGCCGCGCTGTAAGTCAGAGCGGTTAATCAATCCGGCAAGAAACACTTTGCTCGGGACGCGAAATGTTTTTCTTAAATTAAAGGAAAACAATTATCGATATCACTTTCTCGTTTCAGTTAAAGGACAGGAATCGTTCAAGAGCACATCCGTTTCTTGTGACCTATTGAATCGTGACTCGAATGAGAAGAGTGAGGTGGAAGAGGGTATCGGGGGTACCGATGATATCGACGAGGAAGGTGAGCCACACCCCCTGAGTAGTAAGCTGAGCAGCATCAGAGACGATATGAAGGACTTCTGCGCGACCATGGATAAATTCGTGGAGGATAACAAAATCGTGTTTAAGAACGGTGACGTGAAAGGATTCTGGGGTGAGAACGAAGTCGAGTTTGACGAACGAAGCGAGAAGCTGATATCGAAGGAAAGGGAGAACGAGAAGAAATGGTGGAACACCAGGGAGCGAAAATTGAAGGTGAGAGAGATCTTGAAAAAGAGAGAAGAGGCTCGATCACGAAACGTGAAGAAAGTTACCGAGAAGAATACGCAGAAGGAAAATGACGAGAAAACCTCGTCCCAGGGTGTTTATGATTTACTGAATCTAAAAACGTGCCCTAAAATCGTCTTAAAGGACGTGGCAACTTATCCTGAGACCGAAGACACTTCTGTCTTCTGTCAGTCGACTGAAAACGAGGAGAAGAGATCTACGGGCGTTTTCAATTCTTTCTTTAATGAAATAAATATCAGGGACAGGACTGACACGAAGTCTGAGAAAGCATTAAAATCTACAGCGTCCCACGAGCTGCAGGTAATAGAAGAAGTAGAGGAAGTGATCGAGGAAATAGTCAGGCCTTCAAATTGTACTGACGTCGCTACTGATGTTACCACTGCTGCTTCTACGAAGTTAAATAACGAGCAAGAGATTGTTAAAAAAGAAGCGGTTCATATAGAGATTGTAGACGCAAATCCAGTTGGCTCTACCGATGACGAGTCAGACGATTCTGTAAAAACTGTAATTGATAATTACGAGAAACCGGAAGAGGTGAACAAAGAATCAGATGCGAAAGAACAAACTAATCAAAATTCTTCTGATACCCTAGAAAATGATAATACGCAAAGCAGCAATAAAGATACATTGAACTTGCATAAGAGAAGGAGAGACTACGAGTGCTTGGGCGTGGTTAGTAAAAAATCGCATTTGATCGAAGAAGTGGATGAGAAAAATACGCAAGACCCGAGAACTACCAGTCAAGTGGCTGAGAAATGTAGACGACATATGATGAGAGAGGCGAGAAAGTTTGTTAAGAAAGAATCGCCATTAATCGATAAGTGCATCGAGAGCTTGATAACGAATAGGAATGATAAATGCCCGTGGAACATGAAGGAGGATTTCTTGACTTCTTCGGCTATGAACCTGACTTCCAACCTACTTTTCCAAACTCCGGAAAATTCAACCCAGACAGAGAAAAAGACGTTGGACGTTCAGAACACGAAGAATCAGATCGCTGTGAAGTCTGAATCAGGTGAGTAAATGAAATACCAGGTATCACAAACGAGATATATCAATTAAATATAATTAAGAGATCGTGATATCACTTTAGATGTTGTATCAATTGCACGACTCTTGGAAGAATCAAAAATCGACGAGGACTTTTGGCACAAGGCCTCCGCGAGTTTGTATCAGGAATTCTGCGAGCGCTTACAAGGGATGAATAGTAAAAAGAAACTCCTAATCGAGCCAGATTTCATGAAAAATAAAGTGGATCTCGAGGAGGAGAAGTGCGACGTCTCGTCGCCAAGGGAGACGAAACAATCGAAAGGGGAACAAACAAGCCCATTGATCGAGATAATTTCAGCTGATTCAACGAACGTAGAGAACGTGGAAGAATCGGAGGAACCACTTGCTGCCACCGACGAGACCATCGAGATGGACGCAGCTTTGAGAGATAAGATATTGAAGAGCATAAACGCTCCGAAGAGCGACGAGCAAAGAGAGAGGGGTAAAAAGTCAGCTGATAAACTGATGAAAATTTCTCGGGAAGCTATGGCCAAAGGAAAATCACTTCTTGAACAATCATCGTCCTACAGCAATCAGCAACAACCATTAGTAATTAAAATCAATTTCTATCTTGACACGTACAATACACACCTAGTTCCTTTTACTAACTTTATATTATTTTCAGCCGCCAGGTGAGAGTCGGAGATTCTTCATGAATCTATTGAAAGAGGAATCTCCACAGACCGACGATACAGCCGATCCATCGCAAACTGTGGATCTAAAAAACGAAGAATCATCAATGGAAGTGGAGATGGATTCGAAGATATCTATTATAAAGACAGATGATGCGAATTTATCATCAGATTTGAATACCAGCGTCGAAGATGATCAGGCTCTTGATAAAAAGCGAGAAACTGCTGGGAGAATCCTGAAAAGCATAGAGATGCAAGTTGCCCAGCAAGATAACGAGACCAGAGAATGAAAGACGGTGATGTTAATATTCTAAAAAAGAAAAAGTCTAAAAAACATTTATTTATTGTATAACTATCGTAGATCGTTTTAATTTAGTTGTACCATTGTATTATCTGCCTTTATTCAAATAAATCGATCGAAAGGAGTTGACATCAGGCGAAATGTTTGAACCGAGGTGATAGAGAAAAAGAGTACTCACGAGAACAGTGATCCAAATGACGAATGGCAAGTCCAGACAGATCTTCTACTACGTACACTTTATTTTTTTTTCCACACTCACATCAATTATATAATAATAATAACGATGATGACGGTGATCCGGTGAACCGTAATTAATAGTAAGAATAATTAATCTGTAATTATGTATAATGGCAAACGGCTGCTTACAAATGAAACAATTAGTTTCCGACGTTCTTACGTTTTCGTCGTTTCCTCGAGGCCGCCAGGACATTTGACACGAACGTCCCGCGGCCTCGCAAAAGCTTGGCGAAAAGCTCATGATACTTTTTTTCGTTTATACGTTTATATAGGATGATAATCGTGATGAAATTGTCCTTTTTTTTTAATCCGTTGACGCGAAGCATTTGAGGGTCTCGTTTTTTTCATTTAACAGTTTTGTTTCCCATTTATGTCTCGATTCGACCATTTCCCTTTCCGTTCGTTTAATCTCGTAGTATGCGCTATGCAATGCATATATTTTTTTTCTTTACGTTTTATTTTCCACGTGCTCTTAAACTACCTTAACTGTTATCTGGCTCTTTGCAGGAAGTAAAGAAACGTACAGATACACATGACTCCACCGCTGTCTCTATAATTATGACAATACTTATAGATTTATAAATATCCACATCTCTCTTATCTGAATCCCGAGCGACAGTCACTCTTCTCACTCGCATTCGGTTACTCTCTTGATTCACGTTCACGCGCGAAACACACGTAGTAATCGTAATTATAGAATTCTCGTTTCGTTCACGCTGTCACGCACTCAAGCAATTCGGTTGCTCCCTAATTGTAAGTTATTTTTTTCCTTAACTCTACACCGAGCGTCGAGGGAGTCGACGTCAACGATCTGAAACATCCGCAGAAAGTATTAACACTCGCTCGCTTTACAAATTAAAGTTTAAACAGCGCGAAGCAAACGAACCGAATTCGAGAAGCTAGGAAACGCGTTAATACTCCCTGCGAGCAGAATTCAATCCAACCGTCGTTCCGTGATCGTCGACCAGCGCTTCCCAGCCGCGTCGTTGATGCCTATGAGTTTTCTTTGGGTTTGTTTTCGTTTACTATCGTACTGTTATAATGTATTGTTGTCTGCTGCTTACTCATCCGTCGCAGTTTTAATTAATTGTTTAATACACGATAGCTCTTACACGTTTTATAGTTTTACGTTACAGAAAGAGAGTATCTTAACATCTATGCACTTCCCTTTAGCGTCAAAGAGTTCCATCGGGTTATTGAGAAAAAAAGCTTATCGGAAAGTCGCCGCTTCGAACCCTTCTCCCTTTCTCGGCTTTGAACATTCTGCTCTTTTATCCCTTCCACTTTGGCGATTGAAAAAAAAACGGCGACTCCGTCGGAGGAAAATGGGCGATCCTCTTCTTCTTATCTATCCTTTATACTCGAGTGCGGTTAAAATCGAAAAGCACGACTGAACGAAAACGTAAGTACGATGGGCCGTCGGCCGGGCCATCGGAAACGCGTGGTTTTAAACTCCCATCGAACTTGCAATCACGTCGAACGAAGTAATCGGCGGGTAGAGGTGACGAGAAATAATATTTTCGAACTCATCGCGGTTCGATCTTGTTTATCAGTCTTCTTAATATTTTCTAATCCAAGAAAAATAATGTCGATTCTTGTTTAATTTCTCGCGTATTCTTGATCCCTATTTTTAGACGAGTTTTCACATCCGCCTCGGCCCGCGCCTTCCGTTGTGCGAAAAGATAATTCAAGCGTGTACTCGTCGCTCCTTTAACCGGGCAACAGCTCGTCCCGTATAGTTCTCCGGTGAAACGTCTTTGTACTACACCGTGACTTCTTCTTCTTCTTCCCATCGTCTTTTTTTTTCTTTTTAATTTTGTTTCTCATAAGGAGGATTGTCATCGTGCGTTTAGTGTTATCCGCGTCAACCGCGTACGAAACATTCAACGAAACGTTCGAATGAACGATGCTATCAAAGTATAAATGCTTCCCGAAGATATGTAAAGACATACGCGTCGATCGTAAAAAACGGCAACTAGGTATTATTTACAATTTACCGTAAATCAAAGGCAACGAAAATCTCATTGTCCCGAGCTAGATTTAAATAGGATTTTAAATGAGCATAGAAAGTAGCGGAGGGAAAATTGAAACTGCGTTGCTAGACCGTAAAGAAAGGCTCGAGGGTGGATCGATGTGACTGCAAATTCGATTCATCGATAAATACTTATACGAGAAAAGTAAAATCCGTATCGTCTCCCCTTGAACGGGGAGAACGCATCCTCCGATAAAAACTAGAATCCTCAGACTCGCGAGAGGACGTGTATCTCCGATCGATTATCATCGGTGGAATCCAAGCATATCGAAAGTTTCTAGTGAAAAAGAGGAAGGAAAATCGTGAAGGGGTCTCGACGGTAAACCGACGTTACATCGTGCGGAGGAACTGATTTCGCGAGAAAAGATACAAATTCAATCGTTTCTTGTGCTTTGTTTTTTTTCACCCTCGTTTTATATCCGCTATTTTCTCTTTGGCTGTTCGCTCGTCGGTACGTGTGTGTAGTTGTTTCTTTTTTTTTTTCTGTTTGTTCGGAAACCGAAGCAAAGCGTCCGCTCTGTTCGCGAGGGTTCTCGAACGGAATCAATGTCGTACAAAGTGTGTACTCGTCGTAGAGTGTCTACAAAAAGGGATACGAGAACAATTATTATGAAAAACGTTATCTTGTAAACAGTGTTAAAATCTTAAGATAAACAATGTAAGACTATTCGCAACAGTATCAATAGAAATGGATCTGACTAATACAATGTGCTTACTCGCTTCTTGATCCGTCGATAGTTCGTCTCGACTCGTCGTCTCCGTCGCTGGGAAAAAAGTCTAGCGAACGAGATTCTCAAGTTGCGATAGCAAAAGTGTTCGATCGTTCAAATATTAAAATTCGACGACGAGCTTTTTTCCCCGGTTCGTCTACGTCTCGAGAAATAATTTCAGCTCGTGCACATTCTCCTTGGGAAAATCTGCAACCGATCCAATCGAACACACACGTTTCACGCATTTACGCTCTCACTCCTGACTCAGGAGACACTTGTTACGCGCGCCGGTTAACAACGCATAAAAGGGATGCAGCGGATCACTGATGATTTCAGTCTCGCATAGGATTCGAGCAAACATTTGCGCCGAGTATATGCGTTTTGGTCGGTTCACATAGGACAGGATATACACACTGTCTCTTTGGGTATGCTGCTGCTTCTTCTCCTACGCACGAATTCTCTCGTACATGCGATGAAACGAAATTAAAGGACGAGGCGGTATACAGACATAGCTATGGCGATACCTAAGTAGACGAGAAACATTCATCAGGCGATACTCTTTAATCGTGTCGCACGTTCATCGATGACGATTATTTGATGGATGAATGCATTCCTCCTCCGGAATGTTCTTCTGACTCTCGTTTCACCGTGGTCGTAGGAAATCTGCCGAAGACTCGGTTCCCCTTGCCTTTACTCTCCGGCATTTGTTCGATCATTTCCTCGGGTGGTTCACGATAATGATCAGGGAAACGCGTTACAAGAATCCTGTGCGTCGAGTCCGTAAGAAAAATCTACGATTTCCTTTCAAAGTTGAGGCGAAGATGGAGCATTGTTCTCTTACACTTCTAAAGGCAATAAAAATACATCGATCGCCGATCTTCATGCCTCGTGAAAAACGTTCACGAAGAGTGTTATTAAAATAAGAACTAATCTAGCCGTCGATAATAATTCATTATTATTATTATTGTTATTATCATTATATATACGTATATATATATATACTCATATATATATATACTTTTATATATAAAAAAGTGGCGAAGTAACTATTTATCATTCAACAACGAAGATGAATGTACATTTTTTTGCGGATATCAACCAGTTATTCTTTCGTGTTCTTCTTCCATTTCTTTTATCTCTTTTTCCTTCTTGGCTGCGCTCTGATGTTCCGTTCGTTCAACAACGACGCACGAGTTTGTTAAAGTGTTCTTTCATATATATATATAATAGACGCACCATATTTATATATTTATGTATACTTCTTACTGTTCAACGACTTGGAAGAGGCAGTATTCCTAGTGGCATGTTGTCGTTACTTGTAGGAGGGCTCAGATTTTCCGAAGTATGTAACATCGGCATGCCATTTAATTCTTCCCTTCCTCTTCCTCTCGAATTACACCGCGTTAACCGAGTACGTGTTCGCGTTGAAATAGGACCCAAAGGATTAACGATTACCCCTGACCGATCGAACCGACCTACGACGAAACGATCGAAGGAGAGAAAGAAAGTAAAACGAGCGGTAAAAAAATAACTAAAGCGACAGGTTCATTTTTCCAAGTACTTTTATTGTTTCATCTCATACTCAGAAAATGAATCACTCCTCTTTACTTTCTCGCCGTCGTGTCACAATCGAATCAGACACTTTATCGCGGCTCCCCTGTGTGACCTGACGATCAGACGATTTGAAATCAGCCGTCGCATTCTTAACCGTGGGAAGAAACGAACGGAATAAGTCGAAACTAACAGAGATGAAAATATTCACAGGCTTGATCTCAATTTGCCTAAGGGCGACTTCGCGTACCGCTATGACTAGAGACTTGATGATCATAATTTTCTGCACGCTGGTTATACGCTTAACTCCCGCGTGAAAACGGCAAATAGAAAACGTACAAATATTCTGTGGTCTTCTTCCTTCCCCTTGACTACGAAATTTTGTCCAAGTATAAAAACTCTTTTCCTTCGTTCTACCATGGGAGTGACATGAGCAATTTAAAAAAGAAACTGTATAAAACGAACGTGCGAGAATTATCCAAGATTCTTTAATGTTCCCCCAAAAATCTTTTTAAAAACTTAACAACTTATTTTGTTCGAACAAAAAGATTATGACGTCCGAGTTCCGGTAACCACGTCTTGATGATGGCACAAAACCAATAATCCGACGATGCACGGATTATCGGTATTCTACTGTATTGGAAACCATTTACGTCCTCGTTGCGAGGTACGTTTAAAATGCGACCGAGAACGCGAGGGAATAGAACGGTGAACGTTAACGAAAACAGAAATTTCTGATCGAAGGAGAGAAGTTCTAGCAGCGTGGTCGCCGGTGGTACTGAACAAGTGGATCAACCGTTATCTTCTTAGATACTTATATATTAAATATTAATAATTATAAATTACAATCATCAGTAATATTAATATTAAACATTATCATCAATATTATTATTTTAAATGCATACACAGTTTTAAACATCTATGTTTTCTTAGACAAAAAATAGGAGGGGTCTAGACGAAGAGGAGAGAACACAAGAGACGATGAGTAAAAACGACAGAGGGAGGGGGATGGGGGATAACAATGAGAAAACACGATCGTACAAAGGGGACGATGATGATAACGATGAGAGGAAATTTTTTCGTAAAGGAAAAAATCGAGGAGGAGAGACGAAAGAACGACGAGGTTCAAAGAGAAGAGAGTTTTGGTCTCGCGGTCCGTATCTGCGATTCTTTGGGTCCTATTTCAAAGGAACTTCTAAGACGACTGATTCGTCGAGAACACGTGCCCTCCTCGTGGATTCCTCTCCTTCGAGGACTCCTCGGTGCTGAACCGACATAAAGTGGAGAAAAGGGATGACTCTGCTTTGGCGCGAGTTTTTTTTGTTGGGAGGAACTCTTCTCGATCTCGCTATTTCTTTTAACTAGAGGAACAGGAGGAATAGAGGCTACAAACTAAACGATTACACGTTACATTTAAATATTTCCTTTTCATTTGTTTTCGTACTTTTACGCTGGTCCCTCGCGTGCGGTGCGTTAAACTCGCGGCGAAGGCAAAGTACATACGTGTGTTGGTTTCTCAGATATCTCCGTTGCGTGTGTTTATGTATGTATGTATCTTTTCGTTATTTTTCTTTTTAAATCTTTTGCTCGTCTTATTATCGTGCCGTCAATTCGATTTCTTTTCTCCGTTTCAACGACGTCGTTTCGTACGCGACGATCCGAATTTTCGATGGAAGGTGAGCTGAAGGAATAACTTCGGGGAGTATCGTATTCTCCGTTTTAATTGTATCACGTGGATATTCATTTTGATTGGCTTCGGGCCGTGACTTCGAGACCTTTCGCACATTCTTGCACATCTGTACTTGCTCACTCTCTAACAATCTCCGTAAACTCGAACATTCACTCAACTTCTTAAGAAACAAAAAAAAAAATAAGGAAAACAAAGATCGCACATAATAAGGTGTCCTATAAGTATATATGTAGAAGTTTATACAAAATAAATAAGGATAAATCTATAAAAATTACAGGGTATTGATGCGAACTCGGCGATTAGAGTTACAAGAAACAATGCGATCTCATCCCGCTTTCCTTAGCTAACCTCGCGATACAGGGTGAGAGTCTCACGACAAAAAAAAAATAAACGAGAACAAAAAATCAGAATTAGAAATGAAGTAGACAAAAACGAGGATAGGTAACAACGTGATCAATGACTTGTAATTGGGACTCGTGGATGACCCGCCAGTTAAATGGCGGATACCTCTTGGTTAACGTTGTTTTTTTTTCTGTGCAAATATATGTTATGTAGTTTCCTATGTACGTATCCAATACACGTGCGTATGATGTGCGCGTAGGTTTGAATGCAATTATGCGAGATTATCTTAATCTTGGCTGCTCATCGACATACGTATATAATATGTATATGTAGTTTCTTTATGAGCATATTTTTGTGCCGTGAACGAGCGATGGTTGTTTTTACTCCCTTCCTCCTCACGCCTGTGTTCGTGTCTGGTACGACGTTGCTTCGTGCGTATCGAAAAACGAAATGTAAAATCAACCGCCGGAGCAACCATGTCGGCGCTTCATCGGCAGTGAACGCTCAAAACCGTATGTTTCTTTTCTTTTTTTTTATATATATCTCTTCCTCATAGTAAAACGTTTCCAACGACGTCTACATGTTCGACGAGGGGCTCGTTCATCGATTTCTCCGGACCGATACCTTTTAGCCTTCGAGATTCGGGGAAGATCTTCGAAGAGAAGCCATCGAGATGTATAGGAAGGCTCGCCAAGTGATCCTTGAGAAAGGGGAGGAGAAAAAGGAAGTGTACGCGAGACACTGGGAGAGATATGGCCGTGACAGAGCCTTGGTGCTCCTCTCCGTTTCCGTTTGTCTTCCTTTCTGTCACGCTTCTTTCTCGATCGAATCGTTCTATCGATATTCGTGTGCTCGAGCGTGTAACCGAGACAGACTCGTCATATACTAAAAGCGGTGATATTCACGAGTGATTTTATCGCTGACCTTGCCACGCCGCCAAGTTAAATCGACGACGCGCCTCCGGTAGTCCTTTTTACCACCACAACCCAGAACGTTCTTATATTCGGTGCTGTTACCGTGGCTCTTCCTAACGATCTTGTTCGCGCTATTGCTGCTGTTTAGCTGATCCCCAAACTTTCGTATTAATCTCAACTCCGGCGAACCCGGCGAATAGTTCGCCTCCGCCGAGGACACGGACACGCCGACGCCGACTTCGGTGGCTAGGTGGTGGTATTTGATGCTTATACTGTACGCTGATTTGCTGCAGTTTGTTTTTTGGAGGAACGTCTTGGAATGAGCCCCAAGTTAGTTCCAAATACGTAGGAACGAGTCCCAGGAGCCCGTACCTACTGCCATACCATCCTCCGTCACGCCAAGGCAAGACACGCGGTTATCGTGGCCGGCTAGAATTCCTGTAAAACGAAAGTAAAACATCTCGAAACAATCCGCGTCTCCTCCTCCTGCTCCTCTTCTATGCACATGACTAGTACAATTATCTAGATTCTACATGAAAAAGTTTCTAATAATAACGATGTGCGAAAATATGTATGAAACGAGAATAAAAAAAAAACGCAATGCAGAGAGAAGGACTTGAAATGACGTTTCTCTTCTCTCGGATCGAATCTCCCGAGCTCGTGAAAGTAACGTACCGGCTCGCTCCGCCTTCATGGAATCCCAGACGTTGCAGTTGAAATCGTCGTAACCGGCCAGCAATAATCTACCGCTCTTGCTGAACGCCACGCTGGTGATACCGCAGATAATATTGTCGTGACTATACATAGCCAATTCTTGATCGGCCCTTATATCGAAAAGTCTGCAAGTTGCGTCGTCTGAACCCGTCGCGAAAGCGTATCCATTCGGGAAAAACTGTAACAATTCCGGTTGCAATTTAGAGACATTGTTCGATGATCAGAAGTGTCATCTCAACTCTCACGGGCAACATTTCGAAATCACGCGTAACTGGGAAGATTAATATATAAAAAAGTATCAGTTCCTACCGTAACGGCGTTTATGTCGCTCTCATGTCCAGGGAACGTTTGTTTGCAAGTTCCCTCGCGAATGTCCCACAGTTTAGCACTGGCGTCACACGCACCAGAGACGAACGTACGCGTGTCCGGTGCCAAAGACAAGGACATAACGTCGCCCGTGTGACCAATAAATGATGTGCACTGTTGACCAGTCTCTATGTCCCACAGGGCACTGATTAAGAAAAGAAACACGACAATGCATCGACAGTTCACGTAGCTCTTATAAACTCTGTATACGATTACCAAACAAGGGAAGAAACCAAAAGCTCGGGGAGTAAGGAGTGGCGGAGGGATAGGATACATTGCTTTATTGAAACGATTCACGGTGGCTTCTAAGATCTCATTCGTAGGACATCTCCCTAAATGAAAGTGGTGTTGCTTAATTGAAATGAAGCATCTGGTATTTTGGACAACATGGCTCGGGGTTAGTTTCGAACGGGTATCAGGGAGAAACTAAAGAATGGATTGTTAATAAATTGCTCACCAAGTCATGTCTCCGGAGCTAGTGACGATCTGGTTATCGTCGTAGAAGCGACAGCAGGACAAGTAGCCTGTGTGACCCGGGAGTTCTCTGCTCACCCTTACGTTTCCTTCCCTAGTTTTCAGGCTATAGATGGAGCAAATGTTGTCCAGGCCACCGCAGGCCACGTAACTACCTGATGGCGCGTATGCACAAGTCATGACCCACGACGAGCGCAACGGGATTGCGTGTACTTTATTAGTGGTATAACTATCCCAGACGATCAATTTTCCGTCTTGCGACGCCGACACTAAGTTTCTATCGATCAAACGGAAAGTACGATTGAGAGCTCCAGTTGAAACCGAGAATTCGTTGTGCCATCTCTATCCTAAGACGATACCTTGAGTCACTGCCCCAATGCATCGCGTAAATCTTGGCTAAGTGACCGCGAAGCGTGCGCCTCGTGCGCATTTGTATCCGGCCGATCGGCTCCATGCCCGCCGTGGCCTCGAGCAGCGTTGTGTCGCATGCGAGTTTCCTGGCATCCTGAATCGGGCAAAAAGAAAGCAAAAAATTCGGTACAGATTCGGCGAGAAGCTCTGACTCCTTAAAACAATTTCTAACACCCCGCTCGAACGACTCTAATTGAAATTCGCCTATCTATATAGTACCTACGCCGAATCAAACTGTTGAATCGTGCGAAGATAAACAGAACAGACCCGCGCGACGTGTATAGATCGTTCGAGTGCTATCAATGGGGCATTTGAAAAACGTTCATTCTATTTATTACAACGCGTATCGCACACCTGACAACGTACGCCTGTCGATGTGTGTAATTTCCCGTACGCGAGGGAGGAGGGCGAAGGAAACAGGTGGTGCGAAGAAGCAGGACAGAGAACCGAGTAACCGAGTAAAAGGGAAACACATGCGCGCACACACGTACGAAGGGTGGAAAAGAGACAAAGTGACAGAGGAACGGGAAAAGACAGCGAGAGAGAGAAGGAACGGTGGCGTATTGATCAGAGAGAAGCGACGGTTATGCCGCGCCCTACCACCACCACACACAACACCACTACCATCTCTGCCCCACGTTTCTATCGCCATACGAGTGAAGAACCCACAGATTGCCATCGATAAGGATATTTCAACGGCAAAAACTTTTAATTCACCTTCGCACTCTATACTGATCAACGCCCTTGCTCGACAATAATGATAACGATGGAACGAAAGGCTAGGAAACGGTAGAATTTAGGGGCAACATCGTGACGCGGCGAGGTTGATAGGAAAATTAATATAAACGGATTAACTGTAAAGTCGAGAAATAAACTACTCGAACTATTGAATTTAATTAAACCCCGTAGCTTCGAAGGGTTGAAAAGGAAGGAAAATAAAACATGAAACAAATCGCTGACTCGTTACAGGGAGAATAGGGGTCGGTTGTTTAATGCCAAGAGCACTTCGTGCCGAGAGACGCCCTAGACTTCTTTTCTGGTAAAAACAATGCGCCGCTGTTGCATGTAGAACTGTTGCTTTGTCCTCGATGCTTTAAAGATTGCCAGGGAATACATGGAGTGTGTGTGAAAAGGTGCTGTACAAATTCCAACTGGGAGCGCACCCCTATCTAATAAATACAACCTAACGGGATTACCGGTAGTAAACAAGTGGGAATCGAATCTCGCACGAAATGCCAAATATCGAGAATTGAACAGGAGCCACCGCCCATTATTATCGCAAAAATAACTCGTATTTGTTTCCAGATAAATGTTCGCCGGGAAACTGTTGCGATATCAAGTTCCGCACAGACAAGTATATAATATCCGTATCGTGAACCCGTTTACTATCATATAGAAAAAGAGTTGAACGAATCGAAATGCAGGATAACTTACTCGGATGGCATTTTTCAGCGTGTCCGCCTCCTGACGAAGGGCCTCGAGCTCGCTCATGGTGTCTAACCGTGTCTAATGGTTGCGCTAAACGAGAGAGTACCCCGCGAAGGGTAAAAAAAAGGATGGTTTTCAAAGAGACGGGTCGGTGTGCTTCCGACGTAGCCTAGAATACGATTTCACGGGAATGACTATCTCGGGTGCCTTCTCTCTCGATGATGGTTTAGGGCCGCGTGTCACGCCGTCGACGCCTCTTCCGGTGATCGATAGATGTCCAGGAGCTCTTCACCACCGGTAACGGAAAGGGCAAAAAGAAGAACGAGAAGGCAAACGACTCTTCTCTTCCAACGAGTTCCTACAGCCTCTCCCAACCCCTTCTGATCTGTTGCTCTCGCGGCTTCCGTTTCCGCCGCTACCACCGGAACCAGAGCCAGACCACCGCTGACTCTCCCGCCCCTAGCCCGCGCGCCAGCTTCGACACCTCCTAACGAGACCGTTGCCACCCCTGAAAACAGATTAATTACAAAGATTATGTATAATCCTGCATTGCTCGTTACATCATTTCATACACGTAATCGAGCCCTGTAATTCATCATAATAATCGTAGTTTTGGTAACAGATTGAAATTGATAGTATTCGTAAGTAATCAGTAAATTAATTTTGGAACCTTCGATATTAAACGTTTGCATAAAAGGGTACTTCGAAACAGCAAGTTCAACATATCTAGTTCCTGATAAGTAAAACTCGGGCAGAAGGTGGATACATAAAAAATAAAAAATCTGCTATTGATTATTTTCATTACAATTACTTGGAGAGGTAATTCTTCCTGAAATTAAGAAGCATCCGTTCTCGGCGGAGTTTTTACGAAAGTGCGAAAGCGTTAAGAAGCACGCGAGAGCCCTGCACAGCGCCCCTGGTCCTCGAAAAACTCCAGAAACGCAAGTACACCGGGTAGGGAGAACGCACGAGCCCCGGCACTTACCCGCTCCGTCCGGCTTCCACTCTTGTCAGAGCGTCATGAATCCTGAAGAAACATAGCCTCTCTGCGAGCGGGATTCGTGCAGAGGGCAAAGAGTGGCCTCTCCGAGCCCGTGGTTTTCCGCCAGATTGCGTCGTTGATGGGACAACCGGCAGAGAGAAGGCGGCGAGCCGAGGGAAAACCGGAAAGGAAAGCTTTTTCCAATCTAGCAGGGACCGGGCACGAGCACGGGCGAGCAGCAGCGCACGTACGGGAACCGGTGAGACGCGCCCATTGGTGCGGATTCTCTTTTCATGCCGCGTTCAACAGAACCGTGGAAGCGGCGAATCGATCAACAGTCGGTGGCTCGCCCCACTGGTCCCTCTTTCTACCTATCTCTCCCTCTCGCACGCTTTCACCCTCATGGGGCGAGCCCTTCTCTCTCCGTCGCGCAACGATGCACGCAGAGACACGTACACGCGCGCACACACACAACAGATAAGCGCGTACGGATCCAGTGCACCTTTTTCACGTGAACGAAACAACTATCTGAGCGAGCAATGGCTCGAAGAAAACACGAGGAACGGTAAACCTAGAACGACCGTGTCCGAACCACACCCAGGGTGGACGTGGTTTCGAGAGCTGATCACTTGGGCGGATGAAATGTACTGAGGGGAGGGATAAGCGACGCTGGCGCCGCGGCGCCTGTGTACCGGCTGGCTACCGGCGTCGCGGTGACGTCATTGTCGAGCCTGTGACAGGTTGCCGTCGGCGGTGGCGTGCTCTCAGATAACGTTAACCCTTTCGCAGCGAAACTGTAGAATGGACCGGACATGAGGTCGTCCATGCGGTTCGATCAAATTCTTAGTGTTAAAAATAGAATTCATTAACTGTCTCAGTCGTTCTACGAATTTTTATATCCATGAACATTCGAAAGCAGGTAATTAGGTCTCGTATAAAATGCTGTAGCGTGGCAACCGCTCTCAAATTCCATTAATCTACTAGAGACTGATATTACTTGCTCGGGCACTGTCATAAACGATACGTCAAGACATCTAAATAACTCACGCGACATAGGATCCCGCGAGGAACAGAGATCCAAGGCACGTACCGCTCTTATGTCACGGGAGCATTAAAGGAAAGCTGGAGGAAGATATTGGAAAATCTATTTCTTCCGTCTGTAAGGCTCGCCACCCGCGTTCCCGGATGCACGAACGGGAGCAACAGTTGAAACACGCGGGTCAACGTCCAATATGATCTCTCTCTCTCGCACTTTCTCTCCCCATCTGCTTCAACCCGGCTGTGTAAAACCGCGAGGCTGCCAAGTACCTCACACTAAGCGTGTATGTACTTGGACCAAGTCTCTGGCACGGCCCTGTGTGTATACACGCTCCTCACAGCGACGAGAAAGGAAGAACCACCGGAAGATCTAGCCTCGGACAACGAGTGTCAACGGTTCGAGTTGCACCTGCCAACAGTCCCCTAACCAGTTGCAACGTGCTTGGTCAGACCTACTGCCTTTTCCAGCGGTTGAGCTGTGTTTACTTATCCATCGTCGAATCGTTCCTATCCCGGGGCATCGCATATACCTACAACGGAAATATGTGTTTAGCTTATTTCGTTGCCACTTGTTGTTGCACTTTTCTTTTCCAAAACGCACGTAGAGAGCGAAGCGAGTTTGCTCTCTACGGAAGAAAGTGTACGATTGTTTGAACGAAAGACGATCCGTTGCATAATTCAAAGAGAGAGAGAGAGAGAGAGAGATAGTTTCACGCGAGGAAAGGCGAAACAGGTGCAAAGGATATTAATTACAAACTATTCTTAGATAGAAAGATATCGTTACCGTGGAACCGGCTCCCTGTCTATGGAATTATATCGTACGTATTACATACATATACGCAGCTGATGACTGTAATTCACATCAGCGCGACCTACTTTCGAAGAATCGAGGTGGATCAGCGTTGGAGGAGCAGGCGTGCGAGCGACTGGCTTTTAGCCGTGCTAATGAACTTCTTATCAATTTCAATGAGAATGGGAAAAACGTAGACGGCGAAATCGTTCGGGTCGCCGACGATCAGCCATTATCAACTTTTACGCTCGAATTACGCGACGTTTCGAACGATGACTCATGTCAAACGAGGTGTAACCGAGGCTTTTCTTCGCCGCGACTCTTCAACTTTTGGCACAGATTCTCAGAATAGTACGTGCATAAAGCACACGTTCACTTAAAATAGCCTGTGACGTAAACCGATCGATCTATCAATCAATCTGCTGCATCGCAAAGAGAGAGGCACTTGTTCGTTTTGTACCGATTCCCCTTTCCTTTAAAAGCTCCGAACAGGCCACCAGACTGTGATCGTGAACGTGGCCACTGAAAACGTTCAGCCAGTGACTAGAGAACCGGCATTTAATGCACCTCTGTTACAGAGCATGCATCGATGGGTTCCAGCTATCGAGAAAACGCTGTCTCCGCAGCTATTCGAATATGGAAAAAAAAGGACAAAAAATATATCAACTCATAGAGACGTACGAACGATTTCGTCGTTAACGGTCGCGTAACTAGAGTCAGGCCGTTAATCACTGATGCGCACGTGCTCTTTCCCGGCTCGGTGAACCAAATAAGTCTCGTACGATCTAAAGGAGTACAAAGATGCTGGGATTGACTTTAATAAAAGAAATTACCCTTGAAACCGGCAATCGTTCTTCCCCGAGGCACCCTGCCCGGCAACGCGAAGAAGGGAATCTTGGTGGAGGGGTTACACAGGTTCGATCGATGCCTTCTCTTAAGGAAAACATTGTCCCAAGACTATGTATACGTGTACGTCTACAGAAAGGCCGAGTCAACTAATTAAAAAGGTCGCGGCTAGAAAAAAAAATCGTTTTACGAGGCACCGAGACGTTCTAAATTGTTCCCCTCTTGCCATCTGCGCTAGGATTGCAGACCAGTTAGATATTAGATGTTAGACCGGCAGAGCAAAGAGCGAGATGAATGCGCGGAGGGATGACGGGGCTTCAGCGAGATGGAGCAGGATGAAAAATACATTGCGGCGAGCCGGTGAATGACGTCAGAAAGCGTACCGTGACGTCAGAAAGTAACCTGAATATGGGATTTCTGCTGCGTGGATTTTTTTTTCTTCCTCTGACCTGTAGTTCTATGCGCGTCGAAACGGGTTTTAATTTCTTGGCAAGTTGATCGGGTCCGGGGAGAAGGCCACGTATTCGTTTTCCTTAAATATGAACGAGATTCACTTCACGGATGTAAATACGTGTTAAGAAATTAAGCCACGAATAGATCGTTTCGCTATTTTTACGGATCCACCGTGTGACGTCAGGAGAGGAAGGAACCGAGCCGGGGATTTCGATGTTTGGATTATCCAAGAATCCAGAAGGCTCTGGTCACAAGGCGATTGAACTCGAAACTGTGTGCTCGTTCGTTATTGCAACCGAATCGTCTCCTCGATCCTCCGATCAGTAATTTTGATCGCAGTTTCATTTGTTCTCCACTTGCTCGTCCGCGGTGCAAGTAAACCAAGGGACAATCCGCAGAGACCGAGGGGGAACGTATAGCAGGACGTGACCCCGTGATAAAGAGGAGGGATTAGAGGGTGCCAGGAAGGAAGAGGATAGGGGTTTCGGTAGTGGTGTACGTGCACGTCATGGGCATTACTTTCGCATTGTTGGCGACCTACTAACCGTCCAGCGAAACATGATAGCCGCCGGAGGAGAGAAAAAGGCGTACTTGCGTACGCAACTATTCCGTTTTCCCGACATGTGCTACCGCCGTTATCTCGCCAGGATTTTGACGGCCGGGCATACGCGATAACGATTATTTTTAAACGCTCGAATCTACGCGTTATCGGCGAACCGTGAACTTTTATGCCTAAGAAGGTACACGGTGAATCGAATTCGCTTAGGCAATGATCTCCCTCGGTCGTCAAATTTACACGAAAACATAAACAAGTGTGTTATCTGATTTTGTCAGTGATTCGTAAGTCAGCAACCGAAGGAACTAGATCTCTCTCGAGTCGAGTGCGTGCTGGCAGCGATAAAAGATATTATCGGTCCTACATCTACAAGTGGCACGCCGCCGATTGATCCGAAGACATATACCACTTGCCTCCAAGATCGCGACGACTTTATATTTCGAATCAATTAAAGACGATTAAGGCAGCTGCAGCAGCAATTGGCCGGCCAATCGCGCTGCAGCCCGTTCTGACTAACAGCTCTTTTTTCTTAATAGTTCGCCGGAGTACGGAGTTGAAATATCGCGACGAAAAGTCAACTTCGTGCTGAAACTGTTCCCTTGAGACGTTAACAAGATAATTAGAGTTTGCTCTTTGTTTAAAGAGGTCCGAACACTGCATGGTTAAATAGATAGTGCTAATTTCACCGATAAACTGCTATCCTCGGTAGATAGCGAGTGAGTCAACTTCATTTAAAGGGACAATAATTACAGTAATACCGCGGCGAAGGTGTCTTAAAATACATGTAACGATCGTCGAATGCCTTGGTTTTGCTCGGTTACACTTCCAATCGCCTGTTTTTCTTTCACGTGACTCATTGTAAGTAGCATGAACTCCGACAGAGACAAAAAAAGACACGCAATGCGACGATAACGAACGAAGATAATACAGCGTAGAGATTCGGAATCGCGTTCAAGATATATCAGCCTCGAAACGAGTCGCAATATAAGCTGAGACGTCCTTGCGATTCTCGGAAATTCGGGAAACCTGCTACAGAGTGGCTCGGATCAATCGTACGCAATTACAATTGTAACTTTCCTGCGATAGTAATAGGTTTTCCGGGAACACGTGTACCTACGCGCAGAGAATCGCGTCGCGCGTCATAGAAATTTTGCCGTTCCCACCTAAAAATCGACGCTGCACTCCGACAAAGTTTATTGCAGCGAAAACAATGTCTACAAACGTCATGGAACATATACCCCTCTGTTATTGCGGTTACGCGACGAGGTAATTCAAATAGGCTGAGCCTCGTACGCACGTGTAAGTACTTACTTGAAATGTCAACAGCGGCATATTCCGACAACCGAATTTCGCGTCATCTTACGGTGTACCCAAACCGTTGCTCGCAACAGTTAGCAAACAGCTGCAAAATATACTCGGATAGCGTCTCGTTGCCACTGGTCAGAGCGAGAGACAGTCAACCGTGAGTCGTTTGCGAACGAATAATGCATGTATGCCTGCGCATTCGTGTAATAAATACAAGAGACGCAGGTGTGCATTAACAGATAATAAAATACTGACCCTTGTACACCGTCGACGCGAGAGAGTTAATGGCTGTTGAACTATGCGGATTATCGGTGATCTAAAATATCGTTTGGAAATGAAAGCCTCCAGTAATTGAACTTTTACGAGTAAACGATTCTTTTATCTGTTCTTACCGAAACTTCGGGGAAACGGTGTGATCACCGATGCGTTCTCCTCGGGGCAGACGAGCGTCTCGTTGACACGCAGTGAACCTGGCCGCGTAAATAAAAATAGCGAAACGCGCGTTGCACGCTTTGGAGGATATCGTGTAACACGCTGTTCCGAGTTAGTCTTGCGCGAATTGCCGTTTCTCGACGGTTGCTACAAGCAGGAAGAACCTGATTACCGCGGGAGCCGGTCTAACTGACTCGCGTCGAAAAGTCGATAACCCAGGATCGCCGCGATTCCACACGCAGCCAGCCGCGGGCAATTCCAAATAGTGTCGAAATCTGAAGGGGCAGGGAACCGGGCACACGCGTGAAACGCGGCCGATATTAAAATAACCGCGATGACGGAACAGGAAAATTTGACAGTATATCCTAAGCGGTCGCCATATTGACTGCTCCGATCGAGTCGAGAGCTACACGCAGCTCATCCCGACGTCGTTCGGTCTCGATCGGGACGCGAGATCGCCGGCGATTACCATAAATAAATGCTTCTTATCTTACCTAGAGCTCCCTAACGGAGCCTACGGTCGCCTGAATTCCCGGCTCGATGTGTCGGGCGATCGTATCCACGGACAGCTCCTCCTCTCTCGGTCTCTCTCCCTCCTACTGCGGCGGGCCTTCTTCCTAGCCACGGCTTCTCACATCGATGACTGTGCACTTTCCTTTTCACACGTCTCTGCCTCGAGCTACGCCGAGAAACAGAGCAAACCAGCACTGGCCGACGACGCCTCAACGACCGGGACGAGTCTCGTTTCTCACCACGAGAATGTCTCGCAACACCCACAGCAACCGCCACTACTTTTTAAGGTTAACCGTCACTGAGCGAAACAAACAAACCAGTACGGGCACAGCGTGTAACGCGTAACGTTACGTTCGTTCGAACAACACGACGTTCGGGCTATTGTTTTTTATGAATAAAAACTGTACGAAGCAGGCACGGAGCTACTGTTGCTGCTGCTGCTGCTGCTTCACGGCTCTGGCGGGCGGCAGGGCGGGGCTCCGTGCTTCAAGTCCCGTAGACCCCGTACACCCCGAACTCGCCGGTCCACGAGGACGTCCGAACGTAGCTGGCGACTCCCTCGGCTATCTTCGCGCCGGCCGCCATTTTCGAACGCCAGTTCGTTGGAAAAACTATTGTAAGAGCGTCGCTATTGTTAACGAGTACAAGGTATGTTGAAATTTGTTAAGATTCGTATAAAATAATCGATTGCGACGCGATATTATGCCTCTGTCTATCGAATTATCATGAAATAATCATGCTTCATAATACATAATCGAAAGCGTTGTTTAAATAGCGCGTTAACTGAACGAAGTAAAGCAATAGATAAGGTCACTTAACCTGACACGAAATAAGAATAAAAATAATAATTGTATCTTTTCCAGTCCTCAGCAATGAAGAATGACGATGTTATCAACTAATCCGCTGACTTGACGACGAACTCATCGTTTCAACTCGTAGAGGGCTGCTCCAGCATTGATCTCTTGCTCGAGTAACTCACCGCATTGAAGTTGGCGCGGAATATCAATACCTTTCAACAGTAAGTGTTACAAAATAAGTGTTATTACTTTGTTTCATTAGAATCTCTTACTATTCTCATTGCGAACCTTGTATTTATGAGACGTTAACAAGGTATGAACATAAAATTTGGTTTTAAACTCGATCAGTGAACAATCTTTCCACATGAAAGAATGCGGTGTCAGAAAATTGCTACAGATTTTTCCTACCGTATTCGACAGTTTAAATACTTTAATTTACGAGAGTTACTGCCTTTTGCAAGATATTATTACATTATTTCTATAGTTTACATCACGGATAGGTATTCTTTTCGAAGAGCTTTAATTTACTAATGAATTCCAGTTTTGATAGAACGTTTCGTTTCATAACCATACGTAGTTGCGTTTGAACTAAACAGAAGAAGAAATCATCTATATTTTTTAAATCTCATATAGATTTTTCGCTGTTTTATTTTGAACAGTGATTCTGATACTTCTAAACGGCAGTGCACATCCGGCCGAATTCCAACGCAGAGAAACGAGGACGATACGCTGCAGAAAGAGACGCAGGATCTTATCAATAATCACTGGTCGGCGAGGGGGTGCGATAGGGCGGCGTAATCGGGTGGCGGGCGATGCTGGTGGGGACGTCGGCGACGACGCAGGCGCCGCGGACGACCCCCCTTAATGTACCGTCATCGCCGGCGTCGTCCTCGTCGTCGTCGTCGCCGTCGCCGTCGCCGAGAGAGACGTCGCGTCGGTCCGTGGGTGCCTCTTCGTATTTTCAGTTCCGACCGAACGACGGCGACTAACGAAACCACGGGCAACACGTCACCAGAAGTTAACTGCAACTCTGCTTTGGTGCTCGTCACGCGGTCCTCGAGGCGCGATATATTTTTTCCACCGGCGGACCGCACTGATCCCGCAGGCGGTAGCACGCGGGAAAAGCAACAGCGTTCAACGATACAACCCCCGTGACACGATTCCGATTGATCGTACAACCGTTTGACCCGCGATCCTCCTCCGACGTACTCCGGGGCCAGGATGTGACACCGGAGCAGGAGGCGGTAGGATTTTCGACCTGCGAGGCGTGGTACCCGAGAGAATCTGGGTTGTTGTCGGCCGCGTCCTTGGAGCGTGACAAAGTTTTTTGTGCGTCGTCGGTCAACGGTCGAGGAGATGCCAGTCGGCTGGAACCAACAACGGATAGCTGTTGCTACTAGGAGCAGCCGATGAAACACGGTGGGTCTCGTCGGACAGTGTCGGTGGCCGTCCGCCAACAGGTTACAAAAATCGATGAGTATTTCGAGAAATATCGCGAACAGAAGGTCGTAATACGCGGCGCTCGTCGTACGGTTATTGTCGCGGAGAATGAAGAACAAGTATAAAAATAACTGACTCTCAGTCGGAGCTGAAATGCACAATCGGCTGCTGACGGTGAAGAAGCAGGATATTCGAATTAAGGGAGAGCGGCTAAAGGTAATGCGTTATCAACGATCGCAGTGAATCGCGGCGGTACGAATCGGCTACTAGTGGACACGGAACACCACGTGCCTTGCATTTATCGTCACCAGCATCGATCTCAATCATCGTCGACGATTCGCCTCGATCCTCGGCCATGACATCGTCCCTTTCGTTTCACCCGATGATCCGCGAAACAGGTGTCAGTGTTCCGTGATTGAACTCGCATGTGCTGATCGACGGAGACGCACAAACGTTGAGCAGGAAAACGTTGTTCCCAAGAACTGATCATCGATTCAAATAATACTCGTGGAAATGTCCGCACAATGCTCTCCTCCGGACACAGAGAAGTTTGACTTCGAGCCGACGAGGTCAAAGCTTCTCGAGATTTTCCACGGATCGTCCGGAAACGGGCCGAGACAAACGAGCTGCGAACGGCTCGCCGATTTTTTCAAAGACGTCCCGTACCCCCGACTCGTCGAGCCCCGGCTGTCCTAAGGGTGGCGAACGGATGCGAAAGGAACAGGCAACGAACGGAAGATCGGAGCTACCGGTGCACAAACGAAACAACGTAAATCATCAACGACAAACCGACGTTGTCCAGATTCCTGGTTCTGGAATCGGAAAACGCCGTGGCGCGCGGCGCGTGGTGTATCGACTATAAATAGATGTTTTCTCGCGTGAATCGTACGTCTTGAGCCGGGCAGACATTGAAACGCGAAGATACGCGTCGCCGAGCCTCGTGGACATGCACGACCTTTCTTCTGTCCCATCACGGATTAACGCGCAGGATGAACCATAAGTCACTTGGTACAACGTCTTGGTAGAGACACGTAGATAACGTAGGTAGAGAGCATTGGGTCCAAAAGGAAGTCGAGCGAAGACATCCAGCCCGAAGGGCGAACACTCTGTCCAACGCGGCTGCACGAAAAATTTTGTACAAGAATCACGGTGAAACAACGGGAGACCCCTCGTACAGGAACGAACAATCATTTCGAGGCACACGTATCACGCCGTTCGGATTTTCGGTGGTGACGACCGCTTTTCACTACTCACTCACCTTTTGTATGTACGTAAGGGAACTAGAGCGGAATAAGAAAAGGAACACCGCACTCGTCGTCCAACTAGCAACGAATTTTCTCCTCATCCTACGCTCTCCTTTCCTTTCTTATTCTCCGTTCCTCTCGCGAGAAAGGAATCTAGAAATGGTAACGGAACGATATTAGCTGGTGCTTTCCCACGTCTTTTACCCCTCGACGATCATTATGCTCAACTCGTGCTGTGCTTTTTTCTACCGTGCTTGTACGCATACTGCGAGTGTTTTTTTAAGTGCTGTAGTGTTACACGTTAATTATTAAACAAGGCTTAACGAGCCTACGATCGAACGCCAAACGCCTCGTCGGACCCAGCTAACTGGGTACATACCTGAGATGCCTGTTAGACGAGGTCACGTGGCGCCCAGGACAACTATCATCGAAACCATCATCAGAAAATTCGATACCCACGGTAAGCTTCCAATCACAATCAATAACTTATTTAACGTGTCTGTTCTTGTAACCCAAA